>SDVV010013902.1:0-14968 GCA_016164225.1 Gammarus roeselii | reverse complement strand
AAAAAGTCAAATATTCTGAATGTGAACGCAGTCTCATAACAAAAGCCTGAATTAATCAAAAACTTCTAAGTGGCTAAACTGCAAACGAAATACAAACACTTATATAAGTAAGACTTGCAGGAATAAGCATGTAGCAAAGACCTGCGATTGGATAACGTAATTGAGATGTACATTCAATTATTGAAGAATTTCAACACTAACATTCAACACAATCCGGTTGAATAGTTCTCCAAGATAATATGGAACCGGACCCAAATCCATTGTCGAGAGGGGAAACACACCAAATTTTTGAATCATTTCATCCAAATAAGCGTATTTTATACCCAACATCCCATGAAAATAGGAAATTTATATCGAATACAGATATATTCCTATGATATTAAATCAAAAATATACACCAACATCTAAAAAAAAATTGCTTGATAAGATTTTCTACTCTACCCTAAGCAAGAACGATTAAGTATTATATACAGTTTATCCTACCGCACTCAGATGATGAAGGCTACTCCAATATCCGACGTGATCTGGTTCATGACTAAGATTGTATACTAACATAACAGCCATACCGAAAATAACTGACATTTAACGCTGAGTTAGTTAATGTGAAAAATGTTATTTTATACTATCATACCATTCAAATCTATAATAAGTTCCTAGACCTAACTGATGCTATACCTCTGGGAGTACAAATCCAAACCTACTGTGTCATAAAAATGAACTCCAAAATGCATTACTAGGTCACATCTCAGCAATCTACCACTGATATATAACAAATTAGAGGTAACTTACAGTCATGATACGATGACACAGACGTACCTCGCATCTGTTAACCCATCGTCTCTGAACAGACTCGAACAAAGATACATCCCGTTGAACATGGATGAAATTCAAAATGACAACCAAAGAGTTTAAACCACCTCTACACTAGGACCCATCCATCCAGTAAATTATCATTTAAACGTTCAACTACACATTTGCTAGGGATCAATGATGAAAAATCCACATAGATGCAGTACGGACTTACACCTCTTAAACATACATTCCTATGATTCTCGTGGAAAAAAAACACATAACATCAACAATAAATATATAAATAGCTAAATAAGGTTATCTAATCTGCTATAATTCACATAACAAATTGTACTACATTATGGTATCCATCCTAATAAATCGGTCCATATACACAAACAAGCATGAACAGAATGAGCTTTTGCCTAGGGGATAGACTAACTCCTCCTAAATATTGATGAATGGTCGTACAATAAATATACAGTACCCTAATAGGTAGACCAAATTTGTAACGAATCGTCTGATCTATATATAAAATAACCACGTCAAATATTGTATCAGGATGAAAGAAGTTATATAAATCACTATATATGAACAAAATGTAACTAAATTAGACCTGGAATAATGTTCTCTATTGTAAACACAAACGTAATATATCCTAAATTGTATAAATAATCAACAAATTGCATTGACGATGGAGATTCAACAGAGAACCTACAAAACTGAAAGACCTATGCTAAAACTCACGAGATAAAAACAAAGCAAGAAGATCAATTCTCTACCGTACCCAAAACATACATTAAAAACGTGATGAATGAGAATGAACTAGCATGTAACCAAACAAATAAGAAGAAGTGAATAAGATACCAAGACATGCAGGCGACGTAACTGAATCCTATAGTAAATACGGTATTGTACATACAAAATCTAATGAAATTACCCACAACATCTGTCCATAACAGGGATAAATTAACATCTCTTTACCTAAAGTAACTACGGCTAAATCGTAACAGATGTTCATATATACATATAAAACTACCACATTGATGCAACAACCAACCAATTATGCCTGAAATAGCTTGCTACATGGATGCTTCAAGTCTAAAAATACCCTAAATACCTAAAACTGTATGAGTTAACAGATCGAAATTCCAAAAACTGCGCAAATTCAACATAAATCAATCGATCATTACTAATTATACATAACATAATATTTTAACTTACAGTAAATCCATATCGTTCAGGTATTTTCGCTATTGGAAAAATGCGTCAATGGAATACTGATATAACTGTTTCAAAACTAGGTAATGCAATATGGCGTAGATAGAATCTCGACCGTAGGGGCTGCATCATCCCACAATACAGACCTAAACTCGCCAATAATCAGACAAAAAAACATGTTATTCATGTAGTTACTATTTACATATGAAATAAATAGATGGGAAACACAGAATCTTGCCTGCAATCCTACCTTCAGGCTGGTACAAACAGGACCATTCGCACACTAAGGCTGCAAAATTGAGATATAAGACATACTTACCACACTAATCCTATAAAATAATATACAGTGATAAATGAGCAAAACATATAAAAAATATCCCAAGCCCGCACCGCTACGAACCCACCAATCAAGCATCGATTGAGTCAATTATACCACAACTAGATAAGAAAACACACGTATATGTCCACAGAAAAATATATATATAGAAACAATAAACCAGCCATAAATATATAACGATATAAACACTCACAACGTAGCAAACGTGACACGGCTACAAATTTATAAGACAAGGAACAGGTAAGAGCAAACTCAGATAACCTTCCAGGAGCGCATTCAACTTTTTGCCTAGGGGATCCCTACGCCCTGCCCCCCACCAGAAATTTGGAATTACACTAATCCTACCAGAACCGAATAAATATATATAACGAGCAACAGTTAGTGACCAATTATACTCCACTACAACCATCCAAAGAAGAAAAAACTTATGTATAAATACAATATATATCAAAATACAGTACAAATTAAAATGTTTATAACATAAACCTTGCCAATCAAGGGCGTAAGCCTGCTTCCATCCCGCTGTTCCCCCATCCATCCCCCCCTTTCCGGTCTCCTCCCCTCTCGTCCGTTAGCTGACTTGGGGCACCAAACTAGTTCCGGTACCCTACGCTCACGCCCTCCCCCATTTCTGCGCGAACCCCGATGCGCTCGGTGAGTCAAGGTGCATGCATCGCGCCCTACCCCCGCCCACCAAAACTAACTCTTTTATCCCTTTCTATTATCCTTCACAGGGCAACTTTCGGTGCAATACCTACTACAGATGTCCTCCAACAATGTCCATCGGTTGGTCCTTACTTCTCAACCTTAGTTATTAGTTAATATTAAATTCGTCTAAGAAACAAATGTTGTCATCAGAACAGTTCACGCTGACGAAGACGTGGTACGTATCATCTGTGTATTCTGATATTTCTGTTATTTTTTCAACATGTCATTATACCTAAAAAAATTGAAATGTATCTCTGCAGGTATTGGTAGACCTATAGAAAGTATTCGGCAGTGTAAGTCACAAAATTCTTTTTGACTAGCTCCGTAACATAGGAATAGATCCAACTTGGTTTGAAAGTTATCTGACAAATCGGCAACAATCAGTTTAACTTGATAACGTCACTATGTCAGGTCCGACATCAGTTGCCTTTGGGGTCCCTCAAGGTTCGATACTTGGCCAATTGTTGTTCCTTGTTTCTGTAGATGACATTGACTGTAAATTACCCAAAAAATCAAGCAAAACTGGTCGTGTGTGCTGATAATATCCAAGCATTGCTTTCCCGTAGACCGTCAGATCTGGATGCGTTAAAGGACGACGCTAAGACAAACGTAAGTAATTTAAAATCATGGAATGATAAAAATTACCTCAAGCTTAACTCAGAAAAAATCTTGTTCGGCTGATTGATCCCGGCCTTTCTTTCAAACATCACAAAACTACCCTGTGTTCCAAATTGAACAGAACACTTTTATTCCTAAACTCAGCAAAAAAATTATTAGATTTAAAATCAAGATAACTGAGAGGCAACGCTTTAGTATTTTCTTACATCAACTACTATCTCTCAATCTGGAAATATGCACCAAAACTCAAAGAGAGAAAGTGCAACGTTGTTTAAACTTTGCTGCATGAATGACATGTGATGGTAACCATAGAAAACGAGATCACGTAAGTCCTCTCCTCGAAAAATTGCAGTGGGTCAATATCAATAACAAACTGACTCTCCATGAGTCGATCAGAATTCATAAAGGTTTTCTAGAAAAAACATTCACCGACAGCCAAAGACACATATATTCCCGAGGTGAAAAGAACAATCGATTCACAGGAAAACAGAAACTGCATGTAGAGCTTTTCCGATCACTGGAACAAAATTTCTAGAACAACCTCCCAACTAACCTCAAGAAACTGAAATACAACACGTCCTTCAAGAAAAGGCTTAATAAACATCTATTGACCGATCAATTCAAAACCGTAACTTTGTCTATAAATATAAAATAAATACATTATACCAGTAACCAGAAAATGCATTCTGTTCATGAACAGGTCCAAAAATACCACCACCATAACACATAATATTGAGCTGCCATCTAATCGTTTATACTCTGACGGTACACATGTCTTCTTTGGTCCTACTGACCACAATTGCCTCTGCCAATTGCGTTTTGTCTACTTCTATATTTCGAATGTTTCAATCGTTTTAGTACACTTAGAATACGAGCTCAGTCTTTTCGACGAACGATAGACAGACTCCAGCTTTGACTGTTAAACTCGATGTGAATATAATTCATTGAATTATTTTTACCGATCACCGTACCATTTTTGATGATACAATCATTGTCACCTAAACATGTATTGTGCATTATCTTCTATAGCGGAAGCATATTCATCCCACTATTGTACTCCAGTAATGAATTATTGTGATTATCAATAATTTAATAATTTCCTAGCGGTCATGAAGTGTAGATATTCAGTGTTATGTAACTCCTCTATGTATAATTTATGTCGTCTATTCACCTCTTCTTTTTTTCATACAATTTTTTAGAGTCATCTGTATAATATGTTAACGCAACATGTTAGTTTTGCCAGCCTCATGTTCTAAGGATTTCCTAACCAAATATATTCGTGATTTTCCCAACCCTATGTATTCGTAATTGTCCCAATCCAATATATTCGCAAATTCTCCACCCCGTGTATTCATGATTGTTCAACCTTATTTAATTTCCCAACACCAGGCATTCCTGATTTTTACCTCACAATAGGCGTTATCTGTTGTTCATTGATTATAATATGGTTATTTATAATTTGTTGATATAATAAGAACCGGTGGCACACTAGCGATGAGCTGCGACGAATTTGATTGAACTTGATAATGAAGTTTTATGTGTAATATAAAATAAATTGAAAAACCATTGTCAGAAGATGGAAATATATGATTTAATAATTTCACTCACAACTAAGTTTAATGATTTCAAATCGGATAAGAATCATGAGAAAAGTTACTATATTTTTTTAAGTTTTTGTCGAATGTTCGTGGGAGATTAGTGGGCATCAAACACTTGACAAATCAAAAACTTTATTACATTCAATCGTAGATATTGTGCTCTAACATTTGTTTGAAACCGGGTCACAAAACTCCTCTTATATTCCGCGTACCGGATCTTATAACTTAGGTTGGTTACATCGTGAGTCCATTTTTCAGTTTTAAGTTGTTACGTAAATTTCTCAAAGGTAAACTAGACAGAAAATTTTCACCACTTCGTTTTGCTAGGTTAGTGGTAGTGTTAAACAATCTGTTAATACTTTTTCAGAAATTGCTCTGCAGATTTTTTTTTTAAATATAATAAGAAACCTCAATTCTCAGCCAAGAAGAATTCAGTCAATTTGCAGCGCAGACGCGTTCAAGTTCAACAGCTGAATGCGACCGCTGATCCAAGTTAATTAACGATCACGTGAATGTGCAAAAATTTGAATACTGTTAGTAAGCCAAACGGTTGCATGCCAACAATCACCTGTTCTATGGAAGTTGACCAGCTCGGAGTGTTGGCGCTGAGTAGTAATAGTACTAGAACGTGTTCATACAAGCAGAACGGCAAAATATTCTCCTGCTTCTAAACGCTGGTCATTCATATAATACGCTCCAGATATTATATTAGACTATTTTGACGCTTTAAATGACTGCCATGTTATAAAATGGCCCCTATTCCAACAATTAAAAATTTGAACAGAATTTCGATGGCGTGAGATCAAGTGCACCTTCAAGTCCTATCACTTCCAGTGTAATGGGATACAGCGGGCAAACCCCCACCATCCCCCTTCCGCCTCTTATCCATTTGGAGCCGATGATATGAAGGAATGTGTCGGAAAAATTCAAAGTCATGTTTTATCAAAGCCCATTCACCGAATGATGGAAACTCATCCACACCCTCCGCCTCCTCCCCATCTCTATAGTGAAATTCTAGCTACGTCTGACATTCAAGGATAACACGATACGTCAGTGCCTGCAGGCATTTGCTCGGCTGATGTTTAGAATTTGGTCCGTCGTATTGAATCTTTCCTTCATGAAGTACCACCCGCAACCTGTTGGTGCGTTCGAGATAAGCTATCTTTTCAATCAGCGGTAGCGTTTATTCCTCGACTGGAGGTTGATGAACGTGCTACCACAATTATTTACATCCAGCAGCAGCTGATTCAGCCTCTGTACACATATCAAACTGAAGACTACCCCACACTGCCGTGCAACTATAAAACAACGTAATACTCTACTCGCTACTCTTTCAAATAAGAAATATATTAGTGTGACCGTGCTGAGTGGCGTCATGTCAATCAAACACATAGTGAATTGGTCGCATCATTTCTCTCTAATTTGACGCCACTTGGAACGCATAAACGATTCCAGGCTTTCATTTCTGTCACGCGAAGGGTGACACATGCAGAGAGATACGTGCGGAGACACGCGGGGAGAAATGCGCGGTGAGACATGCGCGGAAAGACGCGCGCAGAGAGTCGCACACAAAAAGATACACGCGGCAAGCCACACCCGAAGAGACACGTGCAGCAGCTGAGTTCTTGATGCATTATAAATAAATTCGCAGTATCTGTAAAAAATCACGGCTTGGAGTTGCGGATACAAACTGAAATTCAATGTTGTTGCATTTGTAAATCCATGCAAATGCTCTTTTTTTTCTCTTCAGAGTGGTTCTAATTAATCCTGACCCGTCAGACGCGTGGTGTGTTGATCCTGACCCGTACATGGCTTTTCTTATGCCCGGAAATTATGTATACATGTGTCGCTTATTCAGCACGCATGGGAAAAAACGTGGCATTTCCTTCAGAATCCTATGCCTATTACACACTCTACTATACTCTACTATAGGCTGATAACTTATTGTTCACAAATTTCCTTTCCTAACTTTCGATATTCGTGAAAATCAAGATTCCTGTTAAATACATGACAAACCATGTTGGAACAATTTATATTTTACTGGTTAATTAACGTTGTATTTCAATCGCAAAAAGATTTTGAAATTGATTGACAATTTTAAATGTTCTGCTTGTTGTGTAATTTGTATTCAGGGAACGCCTCTACCCTCATCGACCAAACAAATTAATATAGAATTACGATGTAAACAGTTGAATAATTCACTGCATAGAGTATTGCATCCGAGCTCAAATATTACACGTTGCATCTAAAAATCCATTCTGATAATAAACCACTTCCTTTCATTACAATGGAGTACTAACTAATACTGTCAGGTCTCAAACCTTCTTGCGGGTGTGAATTCCAGAATCCCTAAAAGACAATCCCTTGCCCGTCAAATATTTCCATGAGACTTATGCATCATTGGGTAATTTAAGCGTTCCGAATATACCATCTTTGATCCGGGTAAGTGTCTCGTACCTTTGTATGTCTCCTACCATCTATGTTTATCTGACTCATGTCTTTCTAACAGCTACATTTTCCTCTAGTCCACGTCTAGTACTAAGAGCCGTACATACATAGTGTATCTTGGGCAGTATTGTCTTTGTGATCCAGAACACTTGCATGCAAACATGTCTATGACAAATTACAATGCTTCCGAAATGTTAATTTGATTGTCTTGATGCACACTCGCATGAGAGACATTCCTCGCATCTTCTTTAGAATCCTGAATGTGTTGAAATAATGTAACCTCCTTCACTTTCAACTACAAATTATTGACATATTGCTCCTAAATCTCCTCTCCTACTTTGCGATCATCGTGCAAACCATTGTCTCTGTTGAATATTGTCGAATGATGTTGGGTAAATGATTCTTTTGAAGGTCAATTTACACAGTTTTTGATGGTTCGAGCTCAATAGCATCATTTCGTTGCAAAAAAGGCTCCGAATATCGATGAAGAAATGCCACTGTTGCGCATGTAAAACGTAAAAAAAATCTTATGATTGTAACGGTTATACTAGCATGTAACGTCTGAAGCGTCGATATAATACATTATAATTTGTTTCAAGTCCAATGTACTATGATTGAGATTTATGGAATCTAAAAAAAATCGTTGTAGAGATTTCAAGCGTTTATGTCCCATAGTTGAACCAAGTTAATTGTCGCTGTATCACGATAGCGAATAATTTTTTTATTCCCCAACTAAAACTGATCTGGAATGTAATCAACTCGGACCCGTCCATAGATGCGTTCGAGATGCACAATATTGTCAGCTGGTGCCAGTACTTCTACCCAACCCGGCCGCTGGTACACGCTCTTCCTCATGCCCAATTATTCCTCCAGCAGCTGCTGGTTCGGGATATGCGACATCCTCTCCAACTCGCCAATATAGTGGCTATATTTTATCATTTCATTTAATAAAATACACTAGACTACACCAGGTGGTAGAACTACCAACCGAATGGAATACACTACACCACGAATCACACGCAGATGACTGGATCCATCCGATTTGAAACATTCAGTTTGAAGAGCATTTGATTGGTTACTTATAAATTATTTGTTATTATGATTTCAGTTGAAGTATTTCTATTTCAAAATAACCTCTAAATGAAATAAAACGAAGTAAGTGTAGTCAACAGTTTAGCAAATATGATAGGGCATCCGGTGCTGCCATCTGACCGCCGAACTGGTGCTGCCGCTAAGCAAGCCGACCTTAATTGACGGTCAAATTGAGAACAGAGGCTTTTGCAAGACCTGCACGTCGTTGTGTATTTTAGTGTTTCTGATATTATGTTTTCACTGCATCACCATGTCGAGTATAGCTACCAAAAACCACATTGATCATTTCCATTTGACGGCTAACGGTGAAGTTTAGGGCCTTAGATGGTCAAGCCAAAACACATTGACCATTCTCAGATCTTATTTATAGTTCAAAACATTCGTTTTCTGTTCTCATTACTGTCCAATTACCTATTCGTGAGATGGAGGAGGTGAATCGACAGATGAGAAACAATGACTGGACAGAGGCCAGGGGCGGGAGATGGGGTGGGTGACAGGAAGCAAGGACGAGTAACTGAAAGTTAAGACAAAAGGCTATAGCAAGAGAGGGAAGAAAGGAAGCAGAAATGTATATATATCAACCGTTAATACATTGTGTATTAGCGAATAGTCAGCGCGCACCAGTTGTATAAGGTAGTTTAACATTACCTCATCAAATAATCACGGGAGAAGTCACCAGCTGCCAAGGGGAGAAAAGTCTTGCACCGTCTGAAAATATTGTGAATCAAGAACCCCCAAGTTCAACTGCATGTCAGCAGAACGACAGGTGCCAGCACTAATCATTGGTAAATCGTAAATTAGAGGCGTGTATGTAGATAAACGACGTAGGGTTCATACTTCACTCCGTCATACTGGCTCTTGGTGGCAGCGTTTTTTTCACAGGCATTGCGAGTTTAAGAACACACTTCATCGAATATCCAGCATCGTTCCTCCGATTTATCGCCACTATTCCTTACAAAAAAACGTGTATTTTCATAAAAAATCCTTGAATATGACGGCGATAAACGTGAACTAGAGGGGGACTTGTGCCGCCGGCCTTTTTATTCCTCTCCCCTGCGCTCGATGTTGGAGCAATTCATTCGGCGTTAGTCAGGAACGCCGCCCATCCTCTGCTCCTCAATAACTGGTCAGTTTGGTCATCAGGTGAGGCAATGGCGCCGTTTGGAGGAGCATTAGTGAGGTCGGCGCTGCCAAAGGGGCCATTAGAGGAGTTCGTTCTTCGTTTAGAGATGGAGAAACGGTAGTAAATGAGAGCCAAGCACGACCTGCAAGAGGCAAGCGTCGAGCTCTACTCCTGAGCACTTAGTGCCAGTTTTGGTCAGGGAATGTTAGCGTTAAGGCAGTAGCTGCACCAATATGGAATGGTATTCTATCACAACTCTGTTCGTTGTTGACGAAATGATTAGGTTTAGCATGTTGTTAAGCATTTTTTTATATATATGAGTTATTATGTGACTCTGATTGGTTAAACTTGAATTGATCTGCGCTGTAAAGTAGATAGAAATGTGTTCCATTTATTTATGTATCAACAATAATTTTGAATTTTTACTGAAGTATATCTACAAACATTGTGAGATAAAAAATATAATGTGTAGAGTCCAGACATAACAATATATCGTGTGCTAAAGGGCAACTAAAGTACAAGTTCCAAAGACATTTATTAACTCGCTACAAATAATGGTGGGCATCAGGAATAAAAAATTCTGAGATTGAACGCATTCGAGTTTAGATATTCAGGTTAGAGCCTCTCAGGACGTAATTCATGTTCAAATGCTCATAGGGTACACATACAAAATATATTAGCTAAAAAAATGATCCGTATATCAATGAACTATGATGTTGTGTGTATACAACGTTTTTTCGGACCAATATACTGAGTGGTTTGGAACATAGTCAGTGATAAGGGCCATCTGATGAAGGCATCGTATGTTCACTTCCATTTTTTTTTTCCTGTTTTTGCGTTTTTAAAAGCATTCGATTTCAAGATTCAGTAAGGTTGAAACCATCATTTTGATGCATTGTAAAAATTTCTTCAGTTGCCTTAAAACTGTTATCTTAGAGTTATGGCTATACGAAAGAATGGTCGCTATATACGCTACCATTCCTCTGTACCCGAATTCAAGGAGGATATTGTACTTTTTTCCCCGAATGCATATAGTGATTCATAAAGGCTATTTGTCTCCATACACGATTCCACATCCGCATTTGAAGGCTGCGTATAGCATCATGATGCAATGCGTAATTAAAAGTATACAACATTGCACTTCGCATACCCTATGCGTAAAGCTGTAAAATGTTTCTTTCAACCCACTCTATTTGGTGTGGTTATAAAAATCAAGGTGATAAATATCACTCGCCAGACAGTGATACAGGAGATTGAAATCGATAATATAGGGTGACCTTGAGGGGTCTTTCCCATGATCACTTTCAAAAGCCTTCTAATGGAGACTGATATCTGTTACAAAGTAAAATTGAATAAAATATTTATTATTTCCCGTAGCGGTGATTTTATGTAATCAAATGTCGGCAATGCCTTGTGAAAAAAAGTCTCGTTCAAAGTATCATAGCTTCAATTTTATATAAATGTTAAAAACAATTCATTTAACAACAAAGAAAAATGCGTAAATTATCATTTTCAATTCGCAAATAACTCCCATTGATCGTACCAACCTCATTTATTGAACAATTGTTATTCATTTTTGTCTACTTCTTTAGCTACATTATTTTACTTTAATTTAGTAAGTCTGTATCTTTATCAAGCTTCTTCTGACTCTGTCAAGAGAGACGTTAAATTGATGGAATTATTGATCCCGGCATGACATGTTAATGATCGTTTAATACGTGTTGTTGAGTGTTTTTGTTTTAATACAAAGGAAGATGATAGCGAATTGAATTCTAATTGTTCATGTGATCTTTCTTGACTGAAGACCACGATCACACTGGAGTGAGTTAATATTGATATTCTAGTTCGAGGCTATGCCTCTCGCCGGTACTGGTTCAGTCTAATTTGATAGTATGTTGATGTTGTAGTTTTGATAAAATCGTTTTGCTGTGTGATGGTGTCCTTTTGGGTTCAATTGAGAGACATGGGCGGCTCGAACTGGGATAAAGTAAGGTATTTTTTTTTAATGACACTTCCTCCAAAGTGAAGATTGTTGTAGAAACAATTAATAATGAGATCGGAATAACAAACTGCCCTTATGTCAATCAACATGAAGCTAATTATCTGATAATAGCTCACTAATTCAATTAAATGGCCTTTTTACTGAAATGTTGCGATGAAATATCCGCATCCGCACTGGTGTCTTATCAAGTGATCCCATCGCGGATGTGGAAGACGAATTTTTTCATTCACATCCGTGTCCGTGGATATCTAAGTGTCGTCATCCGATCCATCACAAATATTATATGGAACATTTATCGACTCAAATCACATACTATCCGAGATTCAGACAACCTCTGCTCGTACAGGTCGGAAGTCTGTGAGTTCTCAGGAACAATTCTACAAATGATCTAAGTTGGTGAACACGATCTCTTCGAGGAACTTCTTGACGGTGCTAACTTTCTTCAGTTATTATCTGTCCCGACTGGAAATGTTTCAATGGTTGATCGATTCGGATTGATCAATATGGTTGATGCAGTTCAAGGCGGTATAATGAACCTTAATCCTGCCTATAATAGTAAGGCTTATCATTCACAAATGAATACGTCTTAAAGTAACAGTCCTCTTGAATTGTGGAATACGATTATTCAGGTATATGCAGGGTTATTGCTTGCATCATTTTCCGTGAGCATTCAAGTACCTGCAATTTAATGGAATCGAGTGCAGAATACAAAGATATATCAGTTACATCTTCAACAGCTCTCACTTGAGCGGGAAATGTTTTGAGATCGTGAATTATATCAACGTTAGATTACCTACTTCAGAGATGACCAGAGGGATGCGGCACAATAAGACATGTATTCGTAAACAAATTCGAAATAGTCCGTTGCTTTTCGTTATGAAACAGAATAAAGGGAACACTAAACTGCTACAATCCTTTTTAATTCAACCTTTGTAATTTTGGTTTGGGGTTTCGTGATTGGAATGATGTAACACTTTTGTAGTATTGTTGAATGTTTTATTGTGATTTGAAACTAGGGAATGTTTTATTTACTGTCGAGCGTTCCAATGCCAGATATTAATACATGACGGAATTATATTATCTTGTTGCCAGAATATCGTCGGTACTCCTAATGGATACTGAGTTGCAGATCGTTATGTTATTTTTCTTCCAATTGAAATGTATTGGGTCGCTAAAAGTTTGCGTGATTGAGGTCTTATTTTATCATTAGTAATGAACTAATAACTAACAGGTCCAACATTAATTCAGTGAATATGACTTCTACACTGAAGGAGGCATCCTGTGTTAATCTTGGGGCACGGCATGCCCCTTCTGGGGAAGTGAGTAGCACTCTGGCGCTACCAACGTGGCGGTCTACTGAATTCAGAGCGCGTCACTCTGACGTCACCACTGACCGTAGTTGGTGACGCACCACCACCGCCATTTGCTCCGCCAGTCCGTCTGGAGTGTGTTCGAGCATGCACGCAGTTGCCACTACACGCGTGCTGATTTCATGTGTGAAAATATTTTCCCTAAGCTCGGTGTTCATTGCATCAGAGTTGATCGTTTGAACACAATCCCCGATGCCGCTATGTATTTTTTTCTAATTAACTCATTTCAGTGGCGGCCCGGGCGTTCACCCAGTTTCCACTTCGATGTAACCCAGAAACAAATGACTGGAACTTGTACTCTTCTATAATAATTAGTGTACTGATAGATCGAATTGTTTAAAATGTCGCCTAAAAATCTGCTTGTCTATGAAAATCTTACATTTTCCATGTAATACAATTTGGTTTTAATTTGTCCAGGGTTGTTGACATGGAGGGATTAGCAGCTGAAATTGAACTGCACGGACTTTTGTATCGGTATTGAATAAAGTTTTCGTTATCTACCCAATTTTGTGGGTCTATTTGTAATCATTATTTAAACTTTCATCAGTATTTAAAACGCGTACTTGACAGGGAACGTTTCACGAGATCATCACACAATGTGTCATCATTATCAAACCACTGACACAAAACTGCGACATGAGGCAATCAAGAAGTGGGCTTGCACCTGCGGTCTAAAGTACACACCGTCGTGTGTTAGTCCTACTCACTTTGGCGTATTGCAACCCATTTGAGTATGGTGGAAATGAAAACAAAACCATCTATACCCTCAAGTGAGCCATCTGTAAACACCGATTTTGTTAGTGTTAAAATAATTTACCTTAAGCTAGGTACTCATTGCACAAGGAATAGGTGGAAAAATCCCCTCAGAGGTTATTAATATAATCCGTTGTTTTTGTTGCCCTATAAACTCAATTCAATGACAACTTGGTCTTTCACATACAGCTTCAACTTCACCTTAACTCATAAGACCAGTAGTGAAGCTTGTACTCTTCTATAATTCCTTCACATGTGCTAGATCGAATTGACAATCTGAAATTCTCTGGCTTCCGGAGACAATTAGAATTTTCCCATTCAATTTAATTCAATTTTACGTTGTCCCATATTTGTGAGGAATATATTATTAGCATCGTGAAATTAACAGTATGGGATTATTTAGTAGCATTCATTTACGTTGACGAATTTCTACCCATGTTTGGAGGTATTCAAAATATAGTAATGAAATGCTTTCATCAGCATTCGAAAATCAGAATTTAGACAGAACACTTAAGGAGATCATTATCAATGGATCATCAATAAATAAATAAATCTTAGATTCCATATAAATATTTCTATCACTATTAATAATTCGAATTTACTAAACGGTATATATTATTCATAAATTATTCCATAGAGTATATTCCAATTGATAATATCGGAGGAACCCACATGAGACGTATACCAGACGTTGTTGTACACGCAGTTGCCAGAAATTGGAATTTGGATGCGACGTCCTTCGTCTTCTTCATATAATTGTGTGTCAATCGGAGAGGCATTGTCCGTTTGCGGTTCTGAGGATTTACATTTGGTGCTCGGAGATATGTTGCCCTTAAATTGTGGGACCACCTCACGCTTATTCGATGTAATTTAGACGGACCTAGCAAAGAACCTAATAATAATGGATAA
>SDVV010013901.1:0-14968 GCA_016164225.1 Gammarus roeselii | reverse complement strand
GCGGACTGTAATGGTTAATTGTTTAACTCAAGCATCTCACATAAACGTTTTTCTCGGAATGGGTTTTCCAGCGCTGCGAGGGGGGAGCAGAGGTTCCATGATTCAGAGGGGCCTCTATAGGGTCCCTCAGTTTCTCAAAAGGCTCCCAAAGGGTCTCAAGGGTGTCCCTAAGGGCCATAGAAAGATCCAAGTGGACCCCCCCAAATCCACCTGGTCTCCCAAGTCCCCCGGGTTCCCGAAACCCCGGGTCCCCGAGTCCAGCGGATCCCACGAGGACCTCCTCTCCCTGGGTCACCTTGTCTCAACCAACCTCGATGCATATAATAAAAATAACCAATGCAAAATTTATCACCATGAAAAAAGGGCAGAGAAATATAATAGAGCCCAAGCAAGAAGAAATAATAAAATACTAAAATAACGTGTTAATGATCTATAAAATGAATAATCATCCATCCACCCCAAGGGAAACGTAGTGATGGCTTGTCTGGGAGGGAACTAGTTATATCATGTCTTGGAGGAAACGTAGTGATGGCTTGTCTGGGAGGTAACTAGTTATATCATGTCTTGGAGGAAACGTAGTGATGGCTTGTCTGGGAGGGAACTAGCTATATCATATCCTGGAGAAACGTTAGTGTACAAGTGTTTACAAAAACCGGCCTATTGTCCCAAACTAGGTTGCCTTTTGACAGAAAGAGGATTAGTTCTGAAGTAGAACTTCTAAGAAAGCTTCGTGTGCCATTTCTGCTTTTTATAACAGCAGGAAAGGGAACGGCTTAGCTATTTATCGGTGATTTATGTAGAATTTATCGAGTCGCGACTTGAACGTTTCGATTGTGTTGCTGTTTACAACCTCCACTGAAAGTTTGTTCCATTCTTCGACAACTCTATACGTGAAGAAATTGCGCGTGAGAAACGTTTCCCGAGGATTTTGTATCCGTTGTTCATAGTCACTCCGTTTGTATCTAGAATGAAAAGGCTCGCTCGGCCGTCGTTTTAATTACCCTTCATAATCTTCCACACTTCTATCATGTCGCCTCTGACTCGACGTTTCTCTAGCGAATAAAGATTGAGTTCACGTAACCTGTCTTCGTACGATTTATTCCGCAGCGATGGGATGAGTTTGGTAGCTCTACTTTGAATCTTCTCAAGTTAAATAACGTCTTTTCTAAGGAAAGGAAACCAGAATTGACCAGCATACTTGAGAGGCGGTCTAATAAATGCATTGAATAACTTGAGCATACTGTGTTGGTTTTTGTACGAGATAGTGCGGGATATCATACCTTGCATTTTTGTTGCCTTTCTTGGCAGCGTCGTTACATTGATTGCTGCTTTTTAAGTCGTATCTAATGATGACACCTAAATCTCTCTCTTCGGTGACGGGAATGAGTTTCTTTCCGAATATTGAATATTTGTGTTTGAGGTTATGAGGACCTATGTGCATAACTTTGCACTTGTCTACATTAAATTTCCTTTTCCATTTTTCTGACCAATCAACAATTTTGTTCAAATCTAGTTGGATCTGCTGACACTCTAGTCAGTTTGCATTTTTTTCCGAATTTAGTATCGTCTGCGAATTTGCTACTGTTTGAGAGTACGTTGCTATCGAGATCGAAAATGATTATTGTAAAGAGAACTGGCCCTAACACGGATCCTTGAGGCACGCCGCTTGTAACATTACCCCAGGGGGAGGAAACTCCGTTAAGTACAATTCGCTGCCGTCTATCCTCAAGTCAGCATTTTATCCGGTTGTTATGCTCGCCTCGAATACCGATGCTGTGCAATTTACTAATTAGGCCATTGTGGTGGACTTTATCAAAGGCCTTTTGAAAGTCAAGGTAAATGATATCGATTGGTATTTCTGTATCGTGGATTACAATTATATTTCTGAAAAAGAGTAGCAGATTCGTAGGACAGGAACGGTTGTCTAAAGCCATTCTGGGAGTCACCAATCAATTTGTTTGATGCTAAGAATTCTGTTATTTTATCCGTTATCACACTTTCCATCAACTTGCCAATGACTGAGGTGAGACTAATTGGACGGTAGTTGGCGGGATACTTTTTGTCCCCTCTTTTTAAAATTGGGGTAACATTGGCTTCTTTCCATTCAGAGGGGCAGGTGCCATTTGTGAGAGATTGGGTGAAAATGTTTGATAAACGTTTGGCGATTTCGTTTCTAGTCTCTTTTAGAATTCTGGGATGAATTTGGTCTGGACCTGGAGATTTGTTGACTTTCAATTTATCTATATATTTAATAACTTCGGCGGGGGAAAAGTTCACTGCGCAGAGGGCTTCAATTCGTTTTGCCGCTATGATATCCTCAGGATTAGGAATATCCTGATTCTCTAACGTAAATACAGAACAAAAGTCTTCATTAACTAGAACACTGATTTTGGTGTCGTCCATTTCTAGCTCACCAACATCGTTTTCGAGAGGACCTATTACAGATCTTGATTTTTTTAGCTCGAAATATAACTAAAAAATTGTTTCTGATTAGTTGTGGCATTGGCGGCAATTTCATTTTCATAATCTTTCTTCTTACGTTTCAGGACCCTCTTTACATCTCGTCTGCTAATGTTGTATTTATTTTTTGCAGTGGTGGCGTGTCTATGATCAAATGCAGTAATAGCGTATCTTGGAGGGAACGTAGTGGAAAGTGTGAAGTCAACATAGAAAATTGACTTTTACATTGGATAGTACTTTGAATTGGGCTCTCGGTTTGTCAGATAAATCTTACATCAAAAAGAACAATAGAAACATTCACAATGGCACATTCAAATCAAACACATATTCCTAATTACAGCCTACCAAATTTAATGGGCAACCTGGTTTGTTTGGTAACAAAATTTTCCAGTGACTTGTTGCAATTATCCAAGTGACGTCAGAGTTTCGAGGGTGTCAGCAGGGGGTGCAGCACCAACATTAGCAAGCTTAGGGTGTGGAAGCTGGAGCTTCCACACCCATAAAGGTTTCACAGGCAGCTGCTGCATGCTATGCCCCATATTATCAGGGTACACTAACGAGTATTAGTGTACCCTGCATATTATTATTCGCTGTTTCTAGACGATGGAATTTCAAAACCTCAGTAGCTGGTCCAGGCTATGCTACGTTATACCCAATGCATCTACACTTGAACTAATTCACAAACTTCACATGAGATATCCACCGAAACACGAACCTGTGCCAAAGATGGCCACTGTTGTTGGCAGTTCCTGGAGGACCCAACAGAAGGCAGAGAGGAGGATGAGGAGCCGTGTCCTGGGTGATTGAGCTTCAAACATCTCAGTCATTTCGAGTAACTCGAAAGCGCTGTAGAGCTATTTCACCATCGATCGCCAGATAACATTACCTCCGAGCTGGTGGGTGCCAACAAATTTCTTTCGTTGAGGCACTAAATGAGTCGTGACAGCCTCAACTGTTTGAATAAGTATTAACCATTGAAGACTAAAGTAATGACGACATGGTAATTAACGCGGCCACCAGCAAGGCATTGCTGCCGTACTGCGAGCTGAGGTGCAGTAGCTCTGTTGGTGCTCCTCTCACACGATGGATGTATGGAACACCGGATCGTTAATTTGGTCTCAATTTGAATGCTCTGGAAGTTGGAGTGGTTCGCTAAGATAAGTGTTCCGATCCATGAACATGCATGTACAGAAAATTGATATTTCATAACAAGGCAACTTGCTTACACACATGTGCATACTGATGCAGACACTAGGCTGAATCCCCCAGAAACTGGCGAGGCCGACGGAAAGGCGCGCCTCAAACTCCTCTCATGCACCAACACGAAAACAAACTTAGCCTTTTGGCACTAAATCGTTCGTTCGGACCCCGCAACACACTTTGGGTCAGAAGCAAGGCTCGAGATCAGTGTCAGCAGCAGGACCCGACAGCGTTTTCTGGCATAGACCTGCTGTGTTATGGTAACCGGGCCCTCCCACACTCACGTCCATCTTGTTTCATAATGAGACGCCAAGGTCGAAAAAGTACATCAGGGCTCTGCCAATCCCATCCATTCAAAACTCACTTACGTGTCTATTCATTGCACGCTCTTCCGCAACCAATACACTGATCGGCACACTTTCTCACTCCAGAAACCACTCTGTTCCGTGCCAATCGCACCATCCGTACTGTCTCTAATCCTCTTGACTAGATGTCTCCTGTACAACTCACCGACAACACACAACAAAGTGATACCTCACGAGCCGCTGCATATATACTTGGTCAAAATAAAGAGTTACGATCTCTTTCCAAAGCGATAACTCATAAAACTGTACTGTTCAGCAAAGTCATACGCCACGTCGAACAAACAATATTTTTGTAATTCTAAGAAAATGACTGCTTAATTAGTCACTCACAAATTTCAATATTCAAGGCTCAGTGCAGCCTAAGCGTGTTGTATTATTTGCATTCTTATTGTTATAACTAAAATTAATTGATCAATTGAGTAAAACAGAGAGAGCAAAAAAACGTGGTAAACGTTCGATATTGTAAGAGCTTAACAAGTAATGTTCTTGACCGTTGGCCGCCATTTGTTACGTTATAATCGAACGATGATTTATTTAGGATCCCCAAATTATGAGTCAGGACATCTATACTACCGACTTTACGGCTATAAGCACAACGGAAGGCCAGCGCAACACAATTACTAATAATCTATGTTTAAACATCGACGTGCAGGACTTCATTCAAACACTGTCCAGAAGCTGTATTTCTACTCAGAGTTAGCAAACTCTTCGTCGCCAGATGGCACCACTCATGGTACGCAACCCACGGCCTCTGCTGACTGAGTGGTGCAGTTTTGTTCAGCCTCCTCGACAGGGACCAAGGTATTGATGGCAACTTGCTGCCGAACACAATTTGGGTAGATGAATATTTCATCACAGCAACGTCATGCAATGATTTGTGTACGTGACTAATCCATGTTCAGGGAGTACGATGGCAATTGCAGATATACCATCGCCCGTCATGCTCTTGTGCAAGTGGCTAACCCATGTTCAAGAGTACGAAGGCGATTTCTTTCAATACCATTGCTTGTCACGCTCTCAACTATAAGAAAGACTACAAGTAGAAGGGCAGCTCCTGAACTGGAGATGAACTAGGCTCTCATAACATTATTTGCTGTACTACCAATACGGAGCACTTTAACGCAAGGCGTAATACTAGGATGAGTGCGACGGTTTTTGTGTCGCAGCAATGGGAAAATTCAACCAAATAATCGCCTATTGTGCCAAACAACTTTACTTGTTCTTAAGAAACATAAATTCTTTGATATTGTGAAATACTATCGCTGTTTTCTATATAAGATGGGAAAATTGCATTAATCTGCTAAATGTTTCATGGTTTTTCGATTGAGACGGATCGGTACTGGAAACAGGAATTCGTTCTCAACATATTTGAGCTCCTGCAAAACGGTATTCGAATATTTCCCTTCATGCCGAGGTCTTTTAATCGCTGCTGCATAAATTCATTTCATGCATCTGGGACCAAATTCTCAACATACACCAAAGGCTACATTGAAGCTTAGATCGTAAAAATAGAATTTCCCAGTAATAGTAATTGACCAAATGCTGCAGGCCCCAAACCTCTTACGACGCATCACCACCTCGAACAAACATCTGAGATAATCATCCTCTGTTATTCTCGAGTGTATCCAAGAATCTGTTGCAATCCATTTAGGTTCTATAACAATCTGTACAAAATAATGTATTGTGAACATTGCATGCTGTTTTCTTGATAACACTTCACGAAGAAGGAGAAAATTCATAGGAAGTATCTTGAGTAAGTTCATCTGGAAAAATTCATCATGATTTATAAAAAAAAAGTTTTAAACAGATTGTAATTAAACGAGTTGATTTATGTTTTTTGTTTCTGCCCCCATTCATCTTTTGCGAACGAACAAGCTCGTTGAGGTGCGCCTTGCCGCATGAAAAACGATCTCCCTTCACCCATTTATTGACTCACTCAGTAAAGGAAAAACAGAAGATTAATGAACACCGAAAATTCCAATCATTTAGGGAATTTAAGATGTTCGTAGCCGTGAGGCCTCAAACTCCGTTGGACGTTATTGTGATATACAGCTATCATTTCTTGTCTGAAGTTGCTGATCACCTTTGGCGAAGTAATAAGGCCAGTAAGTGTGCCCCCCCCCCCCATCCATTACTTGAGCGCGCGTTAGAAAGAGCAGGCGATTGTGATTTTTTGTGTTCGGACATCACATTAAATAAGCGATAGAATATTGAGGCCAGGACACTCCTTCAATGTACAGCATAACTAGAAGTGGATGTTGGCGACAACTGGTTACCATGAGTCAAGCTGCCCATCAGTGGCATCAACGTCAAACTTTGGATTGAATTTCTTTTTCATGGGGTTGGAAAATTTCGATTATGGTGGATGACACACAACTAACTGATGGCGCCGACACTCACTTTTGGTGATAGTTTTAATAAAGGAGTGTGCTTTTCATCGTGACATAATAAAATGTAAAACGGCTAAAAATCATTGTTGGTATTACCACATAAATGTGAAATTATTAAAAAATGAACGGATAAAACCTTATTTAATTACTAACATCACCAGGCGCGTATTATACCTTTTTAATTCTAATGGCTAGAAACTTACAATCATACCCCGCCTGCCACAAAACGCAAGTTCAGTAACCTCACCAACCATTCGACAATCGTCACTCCACCCTTCTTCAGGCTCTCGGTCGTAACGTTATCCAAACCAGGTGCTTTCCCTGCATTTATCACCTCCACCGCCCCCGCACCTCTTCCCTGGTAATGTCCACCACAAGCCTTTCTCCCAAAACTGGCATCTGAGCACCACCACCCACATCAACAATGTCAGCCTCTCTGTCATCCTCAACATTCAACAACTCATAAAAATACTCGGCTCACCTCTTCCCAACAACTGGCCGTTTTCATCTTCCACCACTTCCTCCTTCCCGGTCTCTCCCTTTTCCAGAACATCTTTTTGTTCTCCTCAAAATTCTGGTACAACCGTCTGCCCCTCCTGGCATCAACGTCCCTTTTGGCTCTCCTCACCACCCGCTTTACCTCGTTTCTCCTCTCTTTGTACACAAGCCACAACCGACTTCACCTGCAACCACTCCTCTTTTCCGTGCCATCGCCAGTTTGACCTCTTCGTTTTACCACTCGCAACCTTTCCTTCTGCACCCGCCCACACGGCGCGCACCACACACTTTCTTCGCACATCTCAGCAACGCATCCCTTAACGTCTCCCATTCTTTCTCCACATCTCTCAGGTCCTGTCCTCTCACGTAGTCATATTATTCCATCAACGCCTGCTGGAATTCTTTGGCTCTACTTCTCACATTAAGTCCACTCACTTTCACTACCTCTATTCCTCCTCCCACTCGTTTGTTGCCCTTCCACTTCTGCTCCACTCTTAATCTACCTTCTACCAGCAGATAGTCAGACACTTCTCCACCCTCTCCTCTCAACACCCGCACATCCAACAGCCTCCCCACCACTCTCCTCGATATCAGCACAAAATCCACCACGGCTCATCCTTACCCATGTGTATTTGTGAATATCTCGCTTCTTGAACAAACTGCTCCCGTCCACCAGTTCCTTCTCCATACACAGACCTATCAGGTTTTCTCCACTGTAATTTCTACCGAGAACGCCATACCTTCCTATCACATTCTCCACCACTACATCTCAAACCCTTGCATTAAGGTCACCCAGTACAACTACATTGAAATGACCTCCAAAACTCTCAACACTCACTCCGGTCAGTCCAGAATTGCTCTCTCCTCTTCACTCCTCTCGCTGCCAGGTCCGTAAGCACTCACAAATGCCCATCTATCTACGCCTAACTTAACTTTCACCTCTTTCCATTCGGTAGCGCTGCGAGCTAACCGATCACTCAATATCAGAACCACACCTTCTCGTGCCCAACCTTCCTCCACACCAGACTTTCTTCCACTTATCACACCGAACTCACATTCGCCCTTACCTTTCAATTTCGCCTCACTCAGCGCCAACACATCGAACTTCCTCCTCACTAACAGCTCACCAATCTCTCTCCTCTTTACCTCATTCGTACTAGAGCCACGCACATTCAGCGACCTTAACAATATAGGGTTCGGAGAGGCGTGAGCCTCTCCTCTCCTCGCTCGTCTTGCCGTCTTTGAGGAAGGGTTTTACAGAGAACGGGAATCCTAGCCTCTTCGCTTCGCCCCTTCTAGTCGCTTTCTACGACACGTAGGGGTTACGGTAGCACGATTCTACTCCCGGCTACGGAGCGCCCTTTTAGTCGCCTTCTGCGACACGCTTGGATACGGTAGTAAGATTCTAACGCCCCGGCTACAAAGCTAAAATTAAAAAAGGGCACAGATAAATAATAGAGCCCACGAATTAAGGAATAATAAAATACTCAAATAATGTGTTAATGATCTATAAAATGAATAATCATCCATCTACCCCAATCCAGGCACGAGTGGAGAAGGGTTGTGAATGGATGATTTCTATTTACGCTGCCCAGATGTGTTTCATGCCCTTGGCATCTCGTTGATAAACGGGATGGTCATGGGGTCATCATGATGCGGTAACTAATAACCCAAACACTCGTAGGGGCCTGCTGACCTCAGAACGTACTCAAGACCCACAGTGTGTGTGTATATGTCTCTGTCTCTGTGTCTCTGTGTCTGTCTTTGTGTCTGTCTGTCTCTGTGTCTGTCTGTCTGTCTCTGTGTCTATCTGTCTGTCTCTGTGTGTGTCTGTCTCTGTATGTGTCTGTCTGCGTGTCTGTCTGTGTCTCTCTGTCTGTGTGTATGTGTGTGTGTGTGTGGCACCTTCCGGCCGGATCCTCTTACGCAAAAGGGCTAAATTGTGAGAGAGGGGTGTGAAGTGCGCCCCGCCGACGGCCACCCCCCTTCCTGGGGAATTCGGCCTAGTGTCTGTATCCCCCGCCCGCTAGGTCCGTGAGACATACACAACGGAATCCTCGCATTGTGAACGCATGCAACAACGACGGCCATTGGGCCAGAACGTTGAACAACTAGAAACACTAGAGCCAATTGAAAAAAAATCATTTCAAGAATTTACACGGTGCAAGAAACCTTTTTGAATTCAGCAAACCTCAAACGGGCGAGTTACAGCAATTACATCATGACTAAAAGTGCCTGAAGGTGCTTGATTGTTGCAAGTGATGTTACATTTGCTCAGAAGATACTGCTATAACTGGAGGCGTCCCCGGTTCCTTGTACTAAAGTGTGAGGGAGTTAAAATAGCAGTAAGTACTAAACCAACTGCAGCGCAGTGGTCCCCACGGGCTGGCGGTTATTTGGCTCAGCAAGCATTCACTGGAGGATGAAATCAAGAAGCAAATTGCAAATATAGCTATATTGGAGGAGTATGAATCTACTTCACGAATGACGATTCATAAACTCATAAAACTGTAATTGGTGTACATATAAGAATATAAACTGTAATTTATCAACAGGAAAAACAGTTGCATTAGCTGTTAAGTATTAATTGTAAGACAATATTGCAGACCATACAGATTATATAGCTGCCAGCTAATAAATACCAATACCTATGAAAATTAGTCTCTGATATTACCGTGACAAAAACTCGTGTAACAAGGTTGACATGGCAGCAAATACCCTGCATCCACCTCGCCACTCTGCGCATCACGAGAATTAAAGGGCCAAAGGTAAGCCCACAGAAACACTCACAACAGAACAGGTTATATGAATGGAATTATAGTTGCTCCGGCCAAAGATATGATGCTCCATGTTATCATCTTATTAGCTTTCCAAGCTGCGTGGGCTGCTATTATTTCAGGCGATTTGGGTGATCTGTGCAGATTCGTCTTTGAACGAGGCTAGGTGAGAAAAAAACAATCTGTTTATTTTAATATCAGAGTACTAAAAATGCCAGCGTAACTAAGCCAAAATGTTTGTTATAAAGATGATTTATTTAAAAAATTCCTTCTACAATGAGTATACAGTAAGTTTGCCCCCTGGTTATAATTCTTCTGTGAATTCAAAAATTTGCCCGTGTCATAGTCTCCTAACAGCTTACATCGGGGCTAAGATAGTTAATAACGGTTGCAGTCAAGTCAATAATCTGCAGCAGCGACTTCAGAATGAAGGCACAAGGGCAAAGATAGTTTTTAGCGGTTGCAGTCAAGGCAATAATCTGCAGCAGCGAGTTCAGAATGAAGGCAAAAGAGCCAAGATAGTTTATAGCGGTTGCAGTCAAGGCAATAATCTGCAGCAGCGACTTCAGAACGAAGGCAAAAGGGACAAGATAGTTTATAGCGGTTGCAGTCAAGGCAATAATCTGCAGCAGCGATTTCAGAATGAAGTCGAAAAGGCCAAGATAGTTTATGGCGGTTGCAGTCAAGGCAACAATCGGTAGCAAGGGCTTCAGAAAGAAGCCAATTATTTGCATGTGGCTGGGTAGTTTCGCATCACTGAAACCGTGAGCACCGAACACACAGCAACACGAGCCTTCGACTTATCGAGTTGAAATTTAAATTATTTACAAAATAACAAGTACTCCACAAAATCAACTAGTCCCGAATCAACGTCTAATACAAAAACAAATTTGAACAACGCATACTTTCAGTAAACTTTCCCACAATAAAAAATTAGAGATCTAAAAACACCAAAGTCAATAAAAAGCAAGTAGGGTAAATCCACAATAGCCGAAGTACCCGAACAATCAATCAACCATCAAAACGCAAGAAGTCGTATCTGTCCTCTCTCAAGATTAGATTAGAGTGACGAGGCTTTCTGTCGCGCTAGAGTCATCGTCCTTCTGGCGCCGAATGTCAAACCAGCAAACAGTGCTGCATCAAGTTAGTCTTTGTTTTTCTCATTCAATCTTCAAATTAAGGTTAACTACTACGCAAAGGCAAAGTCCTTTGCGCGGCGAATGTCTATGGTACATACGAGTGCCACAGGAGGTACAGGAACTCTTAAGGTGCTGAGGCCATATGGTCCCGGCACTCCCCGGATGGCAGTAAGGAGAAATAACGCACTACCTACCCTGCTTCAGAGCCCCAAGGATCCGCAGTAGTCCTTAAGATGCGAGCTACGCGCTCCAACACCTGCTGAGGGGAAAGATGAAGAAGAGACAGAAAACGGGGATCCCATGCATGAGATCTACACTAGGTGTAGGGAATTTCACGCATGAGAACAGCAAGAATGGAAAGAAGGAGGAATAGTCGTAGAAAAAGGCTGCATGAAAGAATGAACACAACTTGGCTGTTATTTGCCACCCGAAAGGAGAATAGTTAGAACCGGTGTGTGAATGTTTGAGTGTGTGTGCCTGTGTGTGCGTGTTTGTATGCAGCGACTATTAGGAGAGTTGTTAAGAAGGAGTATGAGACAAGTTTAAGGAAATTTGAACTAAACATAAGATGCAAATGAGGTAAATAAAAAGTCAAGCAAATCAGTATGGGGGAGAAAAGGAGAGATAGTAAACGGCGAAGAAGAGGGGAGTCTGAAGGGAAATAAGGGTGTTCACCCCCTCGGTTGGGCCGTGACTCTGTGCGGCTCGTGAACCAAACAGATGCCTAGGAGGGGTCCTCTCTCAAGAACAATAAACTTAGGGAGCTGCATCTGCCCACTGTGGAAAACAATTCTTATCATCGTCCATTAAACAATGTTCAGCTTACCTACTTGGACTAAAGAAGTTGTGACGTTAATGCCTTGACTGTTCGGGTGCTTGGGTGGTATATGTGAATTTATTCTGTAGCTACGCATATAATCAGGCTGCCGAAGCAGGTTAATAAATTTCGTTTTGCATCATGTTCAAAACGCTGTACAAAGAGGTAGACGTGAGTCCTCGCTTAACAACTAACACAAGTGCAGGCATACCATCATCACTAAGTCTAATAAGTGCAATAATTATGTACAGATAAAAACAGGTATTAACAGAAAACAAGTTAGCTATAAAGTTAATGCAGTTTACGGAACAGAAAACAAATATTTGTTCTTATATTAAGTACTCCAACAATTCTTCAGAACATCGTAATGGCCCAATCGCGAAATCAGTAATCAAAAAGGAGGACAGTAAATTTACCCGGGACAAGTATGAACTGGTCCAGGATTTCTTGACCTCGTACAACTTCTTAAAAGTGGGGGGGTCGTGTACCCGTTACCGTCGCACGGAAACTCTGGTTGTTCCGATCTGTGGGGTACTGATCAAAACTGATTCAAATATACATTTTTCGTTACATTGCAATCCTCCCAGACATTATTCTGTGAGATCAAAGCGCCACTGTCTTGCTCACAAATCGAAAATGAAATTTGCTTCGTCGTAAATCACAACGTCCATGCTTTCCGCTTCCAAATGCGATATAAATGTTAAAAATAAAATTTCATAATAAAAACAGAATATCTGGTACCCACGAGGTGATTACTCACCCTAATTTTTAATTATTTTGATAAATGGTTCGGAGAACAAATATTAATTGCGTGATGCTAAAACCTCAAGTATTTTAATCGGTTACTAAGCTGAAAATATAGAGATTGAAAAGGACGTTGCTAACATCGCAGAAATTGCCGGATTCTGTATTCGTCACAGGACAAACATACCTATCAACAGTTAGATATAGATGATTGCTCAACAAAAACAGTGACGGATAAAAGCAACGAAGATATCGGCACAGATTGTTATGGAGAGCTATCGTGGACTGACTCATAACGGGAATAAAACAACATCTGATTAGATTGATAGCGTTGCAATCAACACGCAGAACAACGAACTAAAAACGTTTTTTCTCATTATATCGCGCAGGGTGTCGGTAAAGCGCGTGGAGGTGACAACATTGGCACGCTATCAAAACGTTGTCATGGCCTACACAGACACCTACGCTGATATGACAAATGAGACAGTTAGCTGGTTCACTGAATATTTCGTGCAACAACCGCATACAGAATACTAATGTTCGAAGTGTTACTTTCTGGATCGGAATAAGTCTGGTTCAAATATTTTTCAGAATCATTGCCCGGATAGAATAACTTTGTAATGATGACCCTTCTTATCGGTAGCATTGATACGTCGTTGGAGTTCATCAGTGAAGTGTTCGCCGGCATTTATCGTGAGGGCGGTGTCACTTTCGGCATCAACACAACGCAACAAACAAACCTTATGGCCGGGTGACAGTGGGGTCTAAGTAGCAGTTGAGCGACCTTCAGTATAGGAGATCCATTTCATTTTGCGGTACTGAAGGTAAAAAAAAAGGTTCGAATTTCAAGCATGTAGTAACATAGCTAATTTCAAATTCCTCAGCATTCTATTTTAAATAATTTCTTTAGAAGATAAAAAAAAATGCTGAACACAATATTCTTATATTGTTAATTTAATTATTTTATACTTCAGCACTTCATTTTAGATCCCACACTTCAATAAATGAATCCAAAGGGATAAAGCGTACAGAAGTCGTTACAAATAGGCCACAATATTTCAGATTTACCCCACAGAAAATGAACTTCTACATTCGTTGCAGTAAAATAATAGTTATAATAATAGTTGAGCTACTCCACACCAACATCATCAATAATCAAGAAGATAAGCCAAGAAATTAGCTAATCTATTCTAGGGGGGCATTACGAATTTGCATGGCTTCCAAGGCACCAATCGGTACCAACAACTCTAAACATAAAAAAAAAATTATGTACATATGCTACTTGAAGAATTGATAGGAGTATTTGTGTTGTCTTACAAACATTGCCTTATGATGCGAGACTGCATACCCACCGCACCCCACTGAGAAACTATTTGTCGTAATGGTACAAGCAGGGTCTGTATAGGTATTTTCTTAGCAATATGCAGTAGCTACTAAGGTTCAAAAGAGAAAATAGTTTGTGGAATGAAAATACTAGCAGAACGAACAGATAGTGCTAGCGGATACCAACTGTGATCGCCAAACAGAAGCTATTATCATTTTTCTTTGCTTTACTTGTTTGCCTTCCAAAAAGACAAACTACACAAGGAAAATGTTACTTCTTGGAAGATTCACTAGTAGAAGATTAGATTGTTTGAGTGACAGGTATTACTAACTCCTTCTTGCCCCAAACGTCGTGTCTGCAATCAGTGGAACCGAAATTTATCAATCTCGGAGCATGTCTTGGCTCAGGGCGCCCTCTAGACATCATCATTCGCTGATGAAGAGATTACATTTCTTTCTGAAGAAGCCGTCAGTAAAACGTGGGTCACTGAAACGTCCTCCAGCTGCACTCCTTGTTCTCTTTCCAGCTCTTGCTTCCTGAATAAAAGGAGCAAAGATTACCATTACAAATGGACGATGAAAAAACAGGTAATAAAATGTCTACTTCAAACCAAAAGCGCGTCTTTTTTTTAAGCAAAACTGATTATTTATACAAGCATGGCATGGATCTACTTAATTTGAGCTGGGTTCAGCGTAGGTGATTCATCATTGGCTGAAGAGCTTCATCATGAACAGAAGTGAACCCAACTCTCCATCTCCTCTACAACGACGTTGTTTGATGCACCGCTGAGCATCTCAGCTAAGAATACATGCCAATATCTGAGCTCACAGCTGCACTCTCACCATCTGAGTAGACCTCCCTCTTCCATACGGGGACCCTCGCCTTGATTGTGTCCATGATGAAGGTGGTGGCCGCCATAGCCTCAGCGCGGTGGACAGATGACACGCCCACCACAATGCTTGCCTCGGCCACGCCCACACGGCCCAGTCTGTTGGGAAGGGAGATAAATAACTTGAATTATTGCCAAGGCAAGAAGCTGTTTCCAAAAAGATAAAAAATTAGCACAAAATGAACAAATATTAATGACTTTCTATAGAACTACAGAGAAGCCTTCTGAGTAGATGGATTTGATTTGATTTGAGCCTCATTTCCACCAGAGCCTCAACGTGAGTCATAATAGGCTCCCCCGTAGGGCTCGATGATTATTGATTCCAGTAGGCTCGCACGCCTAAGTGCGCGAGGAATTAACGAAAC
>SDVV010013900.1:0-14969 GCA_016164225.1 Gammarus roeselii | reverse complement strand
TGGCGCGCTGAGGTGTACTGCCTCCCATGCCTGTGTGCCCTGTTGGCGGGGCTGTTGGGGCTGTGGGGGGCTGCAAAGGTGAGATACAAAGGTGAGGTGTGGCTTGTGAGTGGAAGGCCTTTGCTGACGACTTCAAACTTTATTTGAGTTTCCCCCACAATGTACAAGCAGTTTGCCTGGGTGTGTCTTCCTTGCAGAGGTATCTGAATTTGGTGCAGTCTGTGTCGTTGTCATGGAATGTCTCGTTGAACATTGACAAGTGTGTCTTTATGCGTTTTTACAGGGGCCATCTTGAATTGGAGCAGATTGATGATAGAACTGCTCATTATTTGAATGGTGTGGTACTTGAGCTTGTCAATTCCTTCAGGGACTTGGGAGTGCTTGTTGACTCAAGGCTGCGGTTTCATCTCCACATAAGGAGTGTTGTAAGAAAGGCTTCCACTCTGGCAACCAGTCTGCTCTTCTCTACTGTTAATAGGAGTTCTGTTTTCATGGTCTCTTTATTCATTACTCATATTAGACCCATCTTGGACTACTGCTCATGTGTTTGGAATGTGGGATATTTGGGGGATCTGAGACTGTTGGAGTCTGGGCAGAGGAGGTGGACCAAGGAGATTGATGGGCTGGGTGGAGTGGACTATGGTGAGCGGCTCAAAGCAATCCAGTTGTTTTCTGTGAGGGGGAGGTTGTTGCGTTCTAATCTTGTGAAGTGTTGGAAGATTTTTCATCGTTCTGTTGATTCAGGTTTGTCTGCTCTGTTTGAGAGCGCTCCGGATGTTGGCACACATGGGCATCCTTTCAAGCTGGTGGTTCCTTGCTGTCTGGCGGACTATAAACAAAGATTCTTTTATTCTTGCTGTGTGCAGATTTGTAACCGACTGCCCGCTCATGTGGTGCAGTGCGATTCACTTTGCGGCTTCAAGAGGGCCCAGGCGGAAAAATTGGGGGCAGTGTTGTATGAGTTTTGCTAGACTCAATTTGATGTGATATTGTGGCTTTGTTTGTGTTGCCAGCAGTTGTGTGCAGTTGTTGACTGTCTTCATTTTTTTTTTTGGGCCTATTGAGCGCATTCTGACCAGCGTTTTGCTGCAGTGCTTGTTCTGTCCTGTTCATTTTGATTGCTGGCGCGTTGAGATCTACTGCCTGGGGGGGCTGCAAAGGTGAGATGCACCTGTAATCACAATGAGACCACATAACTGATTTCAAACCAGTATCCCCTGCAATATCACTCATCTTAAAGATATAGTTCACCAAGACAGGGGCATTGTGGCACCATGGAAGAGGAGGCAAAACCGCCATAGAAGACACCCGATTCTCCTCTGTAGTCAACACCAGATCAAGAATGCTACCCAAATCAACCAAAGTACCGACCCTCACCCACTGAGTGAGTCCAAGAAGAACAAAACAATCAAGAAACTGGGAATCAATGGGAGGGATATAGTTATTAAAAACGTCTGCAGTCCAATCCATTGGAGGCAAGTTAAAATCACCAAGAACAACAACCTCTCTACCAACACAGAACTCAATCATGAATTCAATCAGTTTAGCATTCTCCTCAGCTGAGTAGGAGGGTGGGAGCTAAGCCACCACAACCAAAACATAGTCAAGGAGGTAAAAGGCAGCAATATTGGGTAAAGTCACCTCAATTGGCACAAACTTCAAATTGTTTGCAACATACAGACTCTATGCTTCCTCACTTCCCCCACCACATCCTCCCTCACCAGCTGGAACCCTTGCAAATCAACAAAGGATGAGGACACCGAAGAAGTCGACCACGACTCGCACACGCCCACCAACTGCATATCCCACCGCTGCACCATAGGACCAATAAAAAGGACCTTATTCATCAGCAAATTGCAATTGACAAAGCACAACCTCAGAAAGGAGAAATCTATCTGCAAAGACTGACTAGCTAGTTTAAAGCATGAATATTGCAGCAGACTTTTTTACAAAACATGTGTGACGTTGGTGTTTGTTTTCATCTATTGTCATAATGCAGTTATGTTAAATTGTGGTTCAAACCATGCAGGGTGTAATTTAATATTGCAGTTTAGCTATTGTTGCATTCATACCAAACACTGATGCACTTCATCTTGACTAATATTGCACGTTGTATTGTGAATCTCGAATTATTCATTCTCCCGCAAAAATACAAGATATTGGTTTTTGTTTGTTTCTTTTGGTAACTGCTGATGATCCAGACTGTTTATTCAAAGAAATTACTAGTTCTTTAATGATGGTGATGTGCAGTGGTTAGGAATCTTGGTGTCAGCTTTGAATTAATATGCTTTGGAGGAAAATGCATGCATGAAATTGTAGCAAAAATAGTTTACAAGATTTGCTTATGTGCAATGTACTGTCTCTGCATGCAATATTTGGAAAGGTGTCTTCCCGTGCGCTTCATCTCAAGATTTCACGTGCGCTTCAAATATTTCTTATCAATATTTGCATGCGCTGCTTGCCAAATTGTGAAGACTGGTATTCAAGCACCTACATGAAAAGTTCTAAGTCTATTGAAGCATTTAACCATGCTGTTGACTTGCAATGCATTGACATGAGCAGAGATTTAAAAAGAAATGAACACAATGTAAAAAGTCTAATGAATCATATATCTAAAATTAATGGAAAAAATCATAAGCTTTCACATGAAATCATTGATTTAATCAGTTGATTTTTTTCATTTGATTTAATCAGTGCCAACCCTGATTTCAGGTCATTGAGAAATCTTGGTGATGGATCAACCATACTCTGCAGACTAGGGTTTACCATTGAACTTTTGTTCAAGTGGCTCAATCCTTCAAGGTCAATGGGAAAATCCTTTCTCTTTTCGATACATGAAATAATAGTTGCAATTCTTCATTGGTCACAGTCCAGATTGGAAAAAGTACTCATATCAGATGTACACTTCACTCCGCAAAAATTTTGCTTACAACTCTGCGAGGATATTATAGTCAATAACTCCATCATATATAATTAAAATTAATATCTTCATTGGTAAACGATGCAGACTTTACGCAGCAACTCGGCTGAAATTTGTCCTTCCACTATACTTTGCCAAAGATCTGTACTTTGTGACATTTTTGAAGACTCTTATTCACCATCGTTGCATTTTATACTTCAGGCAGGAACGGATGCTGCTTTGTAAGCCTTCTAGTTCAGTATCTTTACTGCAGCAGAATTTAGAGCTTGGAGGGTGTGTGCACCTCCACAACTACGCTTATACACCCCACCAACTCAACAACTACGCAGAGTTTTTGCGTCTGTGTAAAACTACGTAGCCTGAGCTGTTAATTATATGCAACTCCATGGTTGATCAATTTTCCATAACTCTGATTGGCATTGGCATTGGCATTGTAGTTGACAAATAGAATACAGAGATCCAAACAGGATTTCAAGTCACATTCAAATGATATAAAGTAGTTGCAGATTTCTTATGGAGACAACATCACAGATGAAGTTAGTCAAAGTGAGTTTTCTTTCACCTGTCATCCAAGTTAGCATTTTCTTTATACCAATAATATTAAGACAAGCTGATGTTCAGTTTCAGGTCCTGGTACAATAAGACAACAAGCCTGTGATATGTGATTCTGGAAGGAATGGTCATCAACTGGCACAAAGACACACAATTGCCGCTAGAAAAAGTGTTCGGATTCTACTTATCAAATGTGCATGAGAATATGTCAGGATAACCATGCCTGATTGTAATACAGTGCACCTACACTATATTGCATCCTCTGACCCATGACTATTTAAAATTTTATGACTTTTTAAGCCACAAATACTGCAAAATGGAACAAGATAGTATTAAAATTACGGAAGTATGTTCAGCCAACTATGGTTTATCAGACCTGACAATTGGTCAAACAACCTTACCTTTTTCTGTAGCTAGCTGCTTTGTTCTTCCAGTATCTTACTTCCTCCTCAAGACTTGAAAAAGTCTTGTTTTCATCTTCACTATCTGAACTCATTATAAATATTTACGTTCTATAATAGTAATAACTATATGCAGTTTATTTACCACAGACCCCGAATTTTGCGAAATTACTAAGAGCCTATCTGGAATCACTCATTTCATAAAGGTAGCCTAAACATTTTAGAGTCTCGTCATACCGAGAAATCCATCGGCATCAGTTTGAGCAATGTAGGGAAAACACTTACACAAAAGTTATCAATTAGGAACACACATCAGAACGTAACAACACAGGACACGTCGAATTGAAAACCTTTTCTATCCGTACCGATAAGTGCGGGTGATTTATACACAGCAGAAGCACACATCCACACCAGCACAACAACGCGATTCAACTAAGCTAAATCTCGAAGCTAATCAAAACCAGGCGTTATTTTACCCTAAATATTTTGTAGGGTACCCCAAATACCTAAAAAAATCCAGGCTCGAAGGCCAACAATTTTTTTCCAAGGTTCGGAAATTATTCATGAGTTCATAAAATTTAACAACGAAATATGAAAAAAAAAATCGGGAGTGTTGAATAACTCATAGTTTCAATTGTTTCAACGGGTATGATTAGTCCGAAATCAAAACGCAAATTGAGGTGCCCCCTTCTGCTACTGGTTACGATGGGAAGTGGCTTTCCGCCGACATGTTACGTTAAGATGCGTGCTTAATAATATTGATAATATGCCATAGCTACGTTACGAGCATATTAATATCAATAATAATATACTTTCTCTCCACCGTTTTAACACTGACGACCAGTGAGCGCATCGCTGGTGTGGATTGCAATGATGATTTTATTGCTGGAAGCTATAACCCTAGTCATGAGGATGTGTACCGCTTTACGCTGAAGTATTTTAAAGATCTACTGAAGTTTGAAAATTTCACTACTTCATTTTTCTAGGTCAGTGTTAGTGTTAAACAACCTGTTATTACTTTTTCAAACGGCGCTCTGTATTAAAAATGATTGAAAAATATTTTAAGAAACATCAGTTTCTTGATCCGTCTCACCAAGGCGAAATTTCCACGCAGTCGCGTTCAAGTTCAACAGCTGAATGCTACCGCTCATAGAAGTGATTGAACGATCAAGTGAATAAGAAAAATGTATATATTGTCAGGAAGCCAAACTGTTCTATGGAGGTAGACCAGCTCGGAGAGTTGGCGCTGAGCAGTCATAGTACTAGAAAGCGTTCCACAAGCAGAGTGAGAAGAAGAAAGAAGGGCTAATCATTCGTCACATTTCTTCAGATGGTGATTATTAATGCCCTCCGGCAAATAAATCAACGTAGTTTTGTCGCTCTAAATGACTGCCACGTTATTAAATAGACCCTATTCCACTGATATAAATTGTAAACAGAATTTTGATGGCGCAAAATCTAGTGAACCTTCAATGTGATCCGATGTGTTCCTTGCAATACTCTGCTGAGGACGTCAAGTGTGGGACCTGCATCAGTCGACGAACGTGTCATTATAGCTCGCTGTCAGCTTAGTCATATTGTACAGGCTGTGTACCGCTTTACGCTGAAGTATTTTAAAGATCTACTGAAGTTTGAAAATTTCACTACTTCATTTTTCTAGGTCAGTGTTAGTGTTAAACAACCTGTTATTACTTTTTCAAACAGCGCTCTGTATTAAAAATGATTGAAAAATATTTTAAGAAACATCAGTTTCTTGATCCGTCTCACCAAGGCGAAATTTCCACGCAGTCGCGTTCAAGTTCAACAGCTGAATGCTACCGCTCATAGAAGTGATTGAACGATCAAGTGAATAAGAAAAATGTATATATTGTCAGGAAGCCAAACTGTTCTATGGAGGTAGACCAGCTCGGAGAGTTGGCGCTGAGTAGTCTTAGTACTAGAAAGCGTTCCACAAGCAGAGTGAGAAGAAGAAAGAAGGGCTAATCATTCGTCACATTTCTTCAGATGGTGATTATTAATGCCCTCCGGCAAATAAATCAACGTAGTTTTGTCGCTCTAAATGACTGCCACGTTATTAAATAGACCCTATTCCACTGATATAAATTGTAAACAGAATTTTGATGGCGCAAAATCTAGTGAACCTACAATGTGATCCGATGTGTTCCCTGCAAACACTCTGCTGAGGACGTCAAGTGTGGGACCTGCATCAGTCGACGAACGTGTCATTATAGCTCGCTGTCAGCCTAGTCATATTGTACTGACAGTAATATCTCCACAGTTCATTGCAGTCAATTGAGTAACAATATGATTTCAAAAGCTGTGTTTTTGCTTCCTTCTGCGCAAAAGAGAACTTCCGTATTAGCATGTTTCCAGCGACATTCTGTCGCCTGGTCTGCTTAGCAACATCCTTATCATCAGTGCAATCGGCAGGAAGTTATACGCCCATGATACTGAAATTTTTGAACAAAATCCCTTGTAACACCATCTAGCTCAACATCAGTCGGAAAGTAACGCTTAGAACCTTTTAGCCTGACCAAATACACACAGTTTTTGAGGTGCTGTACGCAATATCACAGGGCAGAGCAAAATTACTAGAAGCATCTGCAATGCCGATAGAAGTGGAGAAATTAACACCATATCATCGGCATTGCTAAGATTATTAACACAGCAATTATCAACATGACATCCTACGTTATCCCTGCCTAATAGTAAATTCAGATCATCGGTGTAAACATTATATATAAATGACGACAATGGACCTCCTTGTCTAATTCCATTGATACAATTCTAGAGAGCTGATTTTGAGCTACCCCACCGCACAAGAAATTCCTGCTCTCTATTACAGAACACAAGCAACTCTGCGATATGAGAAGGGACTCCCCTCTCAAATGATTCCATGAGCAAAGTCCAGTGATTCACTCCATAAAATACTATCTTTACATCAAATAGCATCTAATTGCTGGTATCTTTTCTACCCACCCAACCTAACTAAGGTTCACGTGTTTCTAACCCGTGGGGCAAATGTACGTATTGCTCTAGAGTACGTAGTTCTAACCTGCGGGAATCGTACGTGTTATTCAAGGTCGCCATCTCTCCTTCTTATGCCTTATATGTTGACTACTCCATGGCTTACAACAGCACTACCATAACCCCACGGTTATCGAGAAAATTTTGAATCGTGAAGGTTTTTATTCCCATTATAGAGCTTATACGTGTCTGACGGCCAGATGCCAACAAGGCCAGTCGAGAAGACGGGCGTCAATGAATTTTCTTCAAATTACTCAAGATTGGAAATGTCGGAGCAGTTTGTATTGACTATCTCAGTTATTTTGTTCTTACCGGTAATTGTGAAGGGTGTGGCTGACGTATGCAAACCAGCAGACATGTACTTAATAGTTCTTACGAAGATGTGGTTGCATCCATGGCAGGTTCCCGTACCTTCCTCTTTTAAATAAAACATTGGTTCATTTTCAACTTCTTAGATTAGTGTGTCCAATGAAACAAGAGTGGGAGACCAGAGAGGGGGAGAGGTGACATTCTTATGAAACAACATCTGAGCCAAAATCTGAACATTAGACTATGATTGCGATAGGATCTTGTGTCTGAGCGTTACATTTGGTGGGGCCTCTGTTCTGTTACCACGTGCGTACTTCCCGGTACAAACAAATGATAATATTGAAGAGGAATTACGAAGAGAATACTTTGTAATATACTGAAGAGTCAGGAGGAGCAGACAAAAATAATTTTGGGAGACTCAAAGGCTTCGTTTGTTGTGATAAAAAATTATTTGCTTCGAGTAATGTTTTGTTTCATCACACGAGGCTTCTTCCGTCTGAAACGTGAACTGGGTACCTAATGGTTATCTAGCCGTCTCTTAAATTGATCAAACTATTCTAAATTTCCCGACCAAAGGGCTCTCAAATGGCTTGAGAAATTGTAGCAGCACTGACCGGGATAACATACCAAACAATGTCATTGAAGCAATCTCTGGGATTATTGTAGCTCCCTTGGCCCAACTCATCAATAAGAAGATACTTTCAAAATCGTGAAAAGTAGTCCCATTTCTGAAATGAAAGTAAAACTGACATAACAAATATCGCCTAATATCAATCTTGCCATGATACCCGCCATCAGCAAAATTTTTGAAAAAAGTTACTCTGATTGATTTATATTCACTTTGTGATAATCGACTTAGCAATAATCATTATTACTTCCAGTCTTTCAAAAATAAAAACATTATGTATTTACTTCACTGGTGATGTTTTTGGTGGGTTTCAAAGAGGGTAAGTCAATGTTGCAACTTTTATGAACCTCAGTATGGCTTTCAATTATGTGAACCATTAAATTTTTTGTATCGAAATTACGACCTTATTAGAGTTAGTTCCATTGACATATGGAGCAAACGTCAGCGGTCGCTGACGAAGAGGCAAGCGGCAACAATTGTGCCCCTACACATTCTGAGTCGTTGTAGCAGCTGACGAGCAACGGAGCAAGCTCGCTCACACCGACAGCTGGCCGTAGCCAATTGGATCATCTTTAGCAGTCGACAGCGGAGATGAAGGACAGAGCGACAACGCCCTCTCGGGGCGAGCATCATCAGCCCGGCTGATCAGTGACGATAATACAATTGAGTCGGTCAATAAACCCAGACGTAGTGCACGTATCAATATCAGAACTCATGAGTATGAGGAAGAAGAGTTATGACTCATCCACCTCGAACGACTTCATTCTGTCTAAAACTGCTATTAGTGATGACTGTCATGATGATCATTAAACCATAGTTTATTGTGGAAACTTTGAGCAATTAAAATTTTTATTTCTAGATTTAGAATATTCTTCTTCCAATCGAACACTTGCATTAAGTTTCGTACTCGATTTATGGTAATGGGAAAAAATAGCATACAACATTAGAATTTTCTCTTGACAGGATAGGATTCTAACAAAAACTAAATGCAACATATTTCTAAATAAACAAACAACCCCCAGAATTTCTCTATCAACAGGTCAATGCTCTGAATGAAAAACATGTTAAAAATTATAGAATTATGTGATCGAGCTATGCACGAAATTGAAAATAACTTCAACCATTTTTTCCACGAAATCAATCCAGATTGTCAAACATGAATGAATATTCCGAAGAGACAAATAATTCCGGGGATGAGCTCCCTCGCCATTCAACTTCATTAAAAAAACATTTTAGCACCACGGATTTACATACTGCGAGTTTGATAACAAATTTTCTTAGTCTTCAAAAACATAGGAGACGACTTTGCACCTTATGTGCTTGCACTTTGTGAAACCAAATTGACAAATGGATCACAGGCCTATACAATTCATTATGTTACAATATGTATGCAAACTACAACATGAGTAATAAGGGAGGCGTTTGTTTATTTTTAAATGAGTCTGACTGTTGTACCGAGACCTGAACTCTCTTTCATCAGGCCAGGAATTGAGACTCTTTTTGTCGACATTTATTGCGATAACGAAGTTAAAACAATAGGTCGGGTTTACCATAGAGCACCTGAAATATCATTAGATTTTTTTATATCTAGAAATGAATGAAATCTACAGAGGTATTCACGTAGCTCATAATAACGTGTACATTAAGGGTGATTTCAACGTGAATCTGCTTCAGTATCATTGATCGAATTCAGTGACTGGCTGTTGAAATAATTCCCTATCTCATTGTTTGAACTCTTTAATCACTAACTCAACGGGCACAGCTGCTGGATCTGGAACTGTAATAGATAACATCTATACCAACGATGTTAGCTGTGACTCGTACAGCTGTGATAATTCCAGGTATCATCGACCACTATTTTGCATTGCACACAAACTGTAGAGTACTACAGAAGTAGGGACTCTCCCGTCTTGATGTGCTTCTTAGATGCAAATAAAGCGTTTGATGGAGTAATTCACTGGACTTGGTTCAGAAAATTAATTGGTAGGGGAGCGCTGCATCATATCGCAGAGTTACTTGTATTCTGGTACAGAGAACAGGAATTTCTTGTGCGGTGGGGAAGCTCAAAATCAGCTGCCTATCATATTATCAATGGAATTAGATAAGCAGGCCAACTGTCACCATTATTGTATAATGTTTACACTAATGATCTGCATTTCCTATTAGGCAGAGAGAACGTAGGATGTCATGTTGTCAATTGCTGTGTTAATAATCTTAGCTATGCCGATGATATGGCGTTAATTTCTTCAACTCTATCTGCACTGCAGAAACTTCTAGATATGTGTAGTAATTTTGCTCAGCCCAGTAATATTGTGTAAAATAACTCAATAACTGTGTGTATGTTGGTCAGGCCAAAAATTCCTAAGCGTTACCTCTCAACTGATGTTAGGTTAGATGGTGTCACACTGGATTTTGTGGACGAATTTGAGGAACTCGGGCATATTGTTTCTGCAGACTGCACTGATGATAAGGATGTTGCTAAGCAGACCAGGCGATAAAATGACGTTGGTAACATGCTAATACGGAAGATCTCCTTTGTGCCAAAGAAAGCAAAAACATAGCTTTTCAAATCATACTGTTGCCCAATTTACTGCAATGCACTGTGGAGATATTACTGTCAATACAATATGAGAAAGCTGACAGTGAGCTATAATGACACCTTTCGTCGATTGATGCAAATCCCACGTTCGACGTCCGCAAGCAGAGTATTCGCAGAGAACGCATCGGATCACATTAAAGTATTTTTTCGTAAAGCGGCACGCAGCCTCATGACTAAAAGAATGGCTTCTAACAATAAAATCCTCATTGCAATCTGCACCAGCGATGCGCTCGCTGGGTCGTCATTGTTAGGACGTTGGAGAGAAATACTGTACACACTAGAAGGAAGATGAAATGTGTCCGTCAGGAACAAAATAGTTATTTCCAATGGACTTCCTGATTTGACGTTTCTGCCTTAGTAACCTGGCGGATCATTCATATTTCTAGTATAATAAGTTTTGTTTCAAACGTACTTTTATGCCCATGATGGTTTTTAATAAAGTGCATTTAATTATTTATTTATTTATTGCCCCATCTTCATTCAAAACCAAATTTCCACGACGTCCGTATTCCGACTGTAATTCCCGATCCTAAATCTACCGGCCGTAACATTCCTAACTTTAGAAAGGCGCTGATGGAATACAACGATGCACAGTAAACGCAATGATGTTTTCACGCAGTTCCATAGAATACTAATTGAACTATTCGAGTGGAATTTCCTCCTATATCAAAAGAGCTCAACCTGAAACAGGCTAAAAGCCACCACACACGATGTTCAAAGTCCTGAAAGCCTCTCTTGCAGGTTCATTGGCCGAAATCCCGAGGAGGCATGACGCATCGTTCACAAGGCTGAAGGCTTTCGGGACTTAGAACATCGTGTGCAGGGGCTTTGAGATTTCGTGGATGACAACGGGCTTATTTGTCATACAAAAAGAAAAAGGACAAACTGTAGCATAGATACAAAAGACATCCTTTTATTCGTAGAGATGAATTTAAACAATTCAAAAATGCGTTCGCCCATCTGACTAATTTTCCTCAGATTCTTTTAAGCAAAAATTTGATTAAGACCTTTCAAGGTTATTTAAAAAAAGTCTGAAAAATCATCGAAACCATCGGGGTAAATTAAACAGAGTAATTCGGACTTAGTATTTATTGATGATGGAGTCAGCACTGATCCAAGAACGACTTAGAATGCTTCCAATAATTACTTCAATCGTATTTATAGCTGTCAAAGTGATTCCATCATTCGCTTCAACATCCTTTCTGAACATTATTTAGATAATAAAATTCCTAAACAGCCAATCTTTACCCCACCGACGTAAACGAATTAAAAGTAATCATTAATCGTCTGAAAGAACATTTGCAGCACTGGCTAGGATGATATCCCAACCAATGTCATCAAAGCTCTATCTGGCACTATATTGTAGCTCCCTCGACCAGTTTCATAGCAAATTTTCCTGATGAACTCAAACCGCAAAAAACAGTCCGATTTTTGAGAATGAGAATAAAACTAGAATACAAAATACAAAATTATCACCCAATATCTGTCCTGCCCGTCATAAGTAACGTGTTTGAAAAAAGAAGGTATTTATGCTAGACTATATACTCATTTGTATCAAATTATCTACCTAGCGCAAAATCAGTTTGGCTTTCAGGCTTTCAGTAATACAGATCATGGTCTATTAAAATTTGCTATAGATGTTGTTGATGGGTTTGATAGCGGGAAAGTAACGATGGCAATTTTTATGAATCTTATCAAAGCCTTCGATTGTGTGAACCACGAGATTTTGATCGCAAAATGCCAGCATTATGAAGTTAGTTTCATTGACAAGAGTGGGTTAAAAAGTTATCTCCTCGACAGAAAGTACCCATTGAGTTGGAATGAACAATCATCATCTGTCAGTAGGCCAAGAAAGGGACTACCACAAGGGTCGATATTGGGCCTTTACTCCTTCTCATCTATATTAATGGCATTGTAAGTACCAACGACAGGTTATTCTTTGCACTTTTGCCGTTGGCACAACAGTTTATTCGCTCGGAGTAAATATTGATTATACTATTAATAATAGTATATACTATTAATAATATGTATAATCAATTGGACCGCCCTACAAACTGGTTCACATCTAATAAGCTGACGCTAAAAGTCGACAAGACTCATGTCATGGTATTTTCGAGAATTAAAATATCCCTTCCTAATACGCAAGTCGAATTGAAAGGTCCACAAAGCACAAACATATTTTTTCGGTGTAATAGTAAATCAGAGACTCGACAGCAAAGATCACGTCTTATTTGTTGCCGGGAAATGATCATAATCGTGTGGTATCCTTACAATATTAGAAATTGTCTCACGATTACTATGAGAAGTCTTTTGTACTACACACAGCCTCATTCGATACATTGTGTAAACGTGTATGCTTCTGCCAACAAAACAAACCTAAGGCCCATCATTCTCAGTCATAAGCGTGTCATCAGAACACTATGACATGCTAGTTGACGCCATCACACGTTGCCTCTCTTCTGTCACTGGAATATTCTCTCACTGTGTCACATCCCTAACTTTTCCGATGCGGTGTTCGTCTATGAAGCTTTGAATAAATAAACTTACATTGATAACAATTTTTTAATTAGAAATTATCCTAGGTATAATCTTTGTACCTGCGGATTGATAAGTTCCCGTAGCTCATCAGCACAGACCCAACTATTCCTAAAATACGGAGCTGCTAAAGATTGGACTTCTATAGCCATAGATAGATGGACGGGTAGAAGTATAGCTACCTTCAAACGTAAACTAACATTATGCCTGTTTGAACTTGTACGTGCAGCAATTCTTGAATTGTAATTTACTTCCGCTGTGCAATTTACAGCGTCAACTATTTGTGATTCATCAGTTTCACCTTGTAGATAATGATCAAATGGTTTGAAGTAATGATGAATTGTTAAAAAACACTACCAACTGTGAAAGAAGCTATGAGGAATAAAGGTAAAAATACATTGCAATTGTGAAGAGATTAACAAAACTAATTGTTGAACAAACTGCTAACTATGAAGTGATTTATAAGGATTGATGATTAAAACACACGGCTACCTGTAAAGTGATATATTGATACATTTTTTTGTTATTAAATTGTCTACATACAAGTTAAATGGATACAAATTAGTCATAGGTTGGCGTTCCCGTGATGAGCAGCCTCAATAGGAGTGTGTTGTTGGCATTCCCGTGATGAGCAGCCTCAATAGGAGTGCGTTGTTGGCATTCCCGTGATGAGCAGCCTCAATAGGAGTGCGTTGATGGCATTCCCGTGATGAGCAGCCTCAATAGGAGTGCGTTGTTGGCATTCCCGTGATGAGCAGCCTCAATAGGAGTGCGTTGTTGGCATTCCCGTGATGAGCAGCCTCAATAAAGGGGCGTTGTTGGCATTCCCGTGATGAGCAGCCTCAATAGGAGTGCGTTGTTGGCATTCCCGTGATGAGCAGCTCAATAGGAGTGCGTTGTTGGCATTCCCGTGATGAGCAGCCTCAATAGGAGTGTGTTGTTGGCTTTCCCGTGATAAGCAGCCTCAACAGGAGTGCGTTGTTGGCATTCCCGTGATGAGCAGCCTCAATAGGAGTGCGTTGTTGGCATTCCCGTGATGAGCAGCCTCAATAGGAGTGTGTTGTTGTCATTCCCGTGATGAGCAGCCTCAATAGGAGTGCGTTGTTGGCATTCCCGTGATGAGCAGCCTCAATAGGAGTGTGTTGTTGGCATTCCCGTGATGAGCAGCCTCAATAGGAGTGCGTTGTTGGCATTCCCGTGATGAGCAGCCTCAATAGGAGTGCGTTGGTGGCATTCCCGTGATGAGCAGCCTCAATAGGAGTGCCCTGCCGTGTCAAGTTCGTTGTGATGACAAACTACTCAGCAGTTCATCCACGCTACGCCTTCATACCATTTCGGAGACGCTTACTCAATTAAATACTCATATACTCTCCTGTTATTAAATTACTTACAATTACATATATAATAAACATATTTAAATTATAGGAATAAACCAATTTTATCGGAGAAAAAAAAAAGTTGGGCCTGAACTGTGCACAGTAATTACATCAGTCTTACTGTGCACAGTAATGACATCAGTCTCACCGTGCAAAGTAATGACGTCAGTCCCACTGTGCACAGTAATGACGTCAGTCTTACTGTGCACAGTAATGACATCAGTCTTACTGTGCACAGTAATGACATCAGTCTCACCGTGCAAAGTAATGACATCAGTCTCACTGTGCACAGTAATGACGTCTGTCTTACTGTGCACAGTAATGACATCAGTCTCACTGTGCACAGTAATGACATCAGTCTCACTGTGCACAGTAATGACATCGGTCTCACTGTGCACAGTAATGACATCGGTCTCACTGTGCACAGTAATGACGTCAGTCTCACTGTGCACAGTAATGACATCAGTCTCACTGTGCACAGTAATGACATCAGTCTCACTGTGCACAGTAATGACGTCAGTCTTACTGTGCACAGTAATGACATCAGTCTCACTGTGCACAGTAATGACATCAGTCTCACTGTGCACAGTAATGACATCAGTCTTACTGTGCACAGTAATGA
>SDVV010013899.1:0-14969 GCA_016164225.1 Gammarus roeselii | reverse complement strand
GATAGGAGTGCTCGGTGCGCTAATTGATACGAGTGCTTGGTGCGCTAACTGATAGGAGTGCTCGGTGCGCTAACTGATAGGAGTGCTCGGTGCGCTAACTGATAGGAGTGCTCGGTGCTCTAACTGGTTGGAGCGTTCGGTGCGCTAACTGATAGGAGTGCTCGGTGCGCTAACTGATAGGAGTGCTCGGTGCGCTAATTGATACGAGTGCTTGGTACGCTAACTGATAGGAGTGCTCGGTGCGCTAACTGATAGGAGTGCTCAGTGCGCTAGCTGATTATCATTATTATTATTATTAAATCATTAAATTCCATCGTCTAGCAATGGGTTTTCAATACTTAGGTATAATACATCAAACTTAGTTTTCATATGCGCTATTTGAATTAGCGAAACGAGGGATAAAGTGAGTTTGTGACAGCGCATCTGTCGGCGGTTGGTTTGTAGCTACATCATGTTTCAAAACATGAATCACAATATTTGTTATTGAAAATCTTAATAAAAACATGTGCATGAGATTGATAAATCGAAAATGAATACATCGCAACTCATCTCTAGAGTGCTGCTGGCTCGCCTTCATCGAACTGAATGGAATTCACAATATACCATCATACATGTACACATACAAATAATACATTCAAATGTGCACACGCCTACCTACATACATGGATGACAAAAAGTTTAATACACATTCATATGTGCACACACCTGCCTTACATATATGGGAGACAATCAGTTTAATACACATTCATATGTGCACACACCTACCTACTTATATGGATGACAATTAGTATAATACACATTCCTATGTGCTCTTACCTACCTACATACATGGATGATAGGAGTACTCGGTGCGCTAAATGATAGGAGTGTTCGGTGCTCTATTCCTACATCCGCAGAGGTACGAAAAAAACTAAAACAATAGGCTATAATTACATCTGCTATATTTTTGGAGCATTCGGTGCTCTAACTGGTAGGAGTGTTCAGTGCTCCAACTGGTAGGAGTACTCTTACTGGTAGGAGTGCTCGGTGCTCTAACTGGTTGGAGCGTTCGGTGCTCCAACTGGTATGAGTGCTCGGTGCTCCAACTGGTAGGAGTGCTCGGTGCGCTTAATGATAAGAGTGTTCAGTGCTCTATTCCTACATCCGCAGGGGTACGAAAAAAAACTAAAACAATAGGCCATAATTACATCTGCTATATTTTGCCAGTAAATGATTATTATTTCACTAAATTTCGCACACAGAACAAGGAGGCATTGATTGCAGTTTTATTTGATATTGAATTTATGAGAGTAGACAGTCGGAGAAATTTTATAAAGGAGGTACTTCCTACTATGTTTTTTTTCCAGCAAGTGAACTTCCTTTTTTTTTTTTCGAATGGGGCCCGAAGGCCCCGGGAAGATGCCTCCACCATTTATTTCCTAAGGCCCCCAAAGAGTAGGGAGACCCCTGGCCCCAACACTCGCTAGAAGTTGTGGCATCCAATCATACTACTACCGCCTCCAGCCCTGCTGGAGTAACGGCCTACCCCCTCTACCTTAACAAAGATCCGATCTATAACACCCCGAATTGATAGGCTTACATGCTAATTGTACACTCAGAGCGTTGCCACGTTGCACCGCCAGTCCTTGCCTCTGTTTCAGTCAGAACGTTTCGCGAGGGTCCCCAGAGGCGGCAGATAAACGTCGGCCGATGTCGTGGACCAGGAGGCTGCTGGTTTTGCCGATAACGCCGGTTGTCTCGATAGCTAATGGCTCAAAAAGGTAGCGGTCACGAAGAGATTGATTTCCTATTGGTCACTGCATTTAAAGTGGCGGACTCGTTAGCGATCGACGTCATGAACGGGCCTGTGCGATTGGCGTTCGACGTCATGAACGGGCTTATATGATCGGCGATCGACGTCATGAACGGACGTGTATGATCGGCGATCGACGTCATGAACGGACGTGTATGATCGGCGATTGACGTCATGAACGGACGTGTATGATCGGCGATCGACGTCATGAACGGACGTGTATGATCGGCGATCGACGTCATAAACGAACGTGTATGATCGGCATTCGACGTTATGCACGAGCCTGTGTGATCGGCGTTCGACGTCATGAACGGGCTTATATGATCGACGTTCGACGTCATGAACGGACGTGAATGATCAGCATTCGACGTCATGCACGGGCCTGTGTGATCGGCGTTCGACGTCATGAACGGGCTTATATGATCGGCGATCGACGTCATGAACGGACGTGTATGATCGGCGTTCGACGTCATGCACGGGCCTGTGTGATCGGCGTTCGACGTCATGAACGGGCTTATATGATCGACGTTTGACGTCATGAACGGACGTGTATGATCGGCGTTCGACGTCATGCACGGGCCTGTGTGATCGGCGTTCGACGTCACGCACGGGCCTGTGTGACCGGCGATCGACGTCATGAACGGACGTGTATGATCGGCGTTCGACGTCATGCACGGGCCTGTGTGATCGGCGTTCGACGTCATGAACGAGCTTATATGATCGGCGTTCGACGTCATGAACGAACGTGTATGGTTGGCGATCGACGTCATGAACGGACGTGTATGATCGGCGTTCGACGTCATGCACGGGCCTGTGTGATCGGCGTTCGATGTCATGCACGGGCCTGTGTGATCGGCGTTCGACGTCATGAACGGGCCTGTATATATACATACAGGCCCGGATATACATAGTGAAGAGGCGAAGGGAAACCAAGCAATGGGGTCACTCAACTTACAATTCATTGAGCTAGTGGACGACTACAACAGATTAAGCTAGTGGACGACTACAACTCATTGAGCAAGTGGACGACTACAACTCATTGAGCTAGTGGACGACTACAACTCATTGATCTAGTGGGCGACTACAACTCATTGAGCTAGTGGACGACTACAATTCATTGATTTATTGGACGACTACGACTCATTGAGCTAGTGGACGACTACAATTAATCGATTTAGTGGGCGACTACAACTCATTGATCTAGTGGGCGACTACAACTCATTGAGCTAGTTGACGACTACAATTCATTGATCTAGTGGGCGACTACAACTCATTGATCTAGTGGGCGACTACAACTCATTGAGCTAGTTGACGACTACAATTCATCGATTTAGTGGACGACTACAACTCATTGAGCTAGTGGGCGACTACAACTCATTGAGCTAGTTGACGACTACAAATCATTGATCTAGTGGGCGACTACAACTCATTGAGCTAGTTGACGACTACAATTCATCGATTTAGTGGACGACTACAACTCATTGAGCTAGTGGACGACTACAACTCATTGAGCTAGTTGACGACTGCAATTCATTGATCTAGTGGGCGACTACAACTCATTGATCTATTGGGCGACTACAACTCATTGAGCTAGTGGGCGACCACAAATAATAGAACTAGTGGACGACTACGATTCATTGATCCAGTGGGCGACTACAACTCATTGATCTAGTGGACCACTACAACTCATTGAGCTAGTGGACGACTACAACTCATTGAGCTAGTGGACGACTACAACTCATTGAGCTAGTGGACGACTACAATTCATTGAGCTAGTGGACGACTACAACTCATTGAGCTAGTGGACGGCTACAGCTCATTGAGCTTGTGGACGACTACAATTCATTAAGCTAGTGGATGACTAAAACTGATTGAGCTAGTGGTCGACTACAACTCATTGAGCTAGTGGACGACTACAACTCATTGAGCTTGTGGACGACTACAGTTCATATAGCTAGTGGATGACTAAAACTGATTGAGCTAGTGGTCGACTACAACTCATTGAGCTAGTGGACGACTACAATTCATTGAGCTAGTGGACGGCTACAGCTCATTGAGCTAGTGGACGACTACAACTCATTGAGCTTGTGGACGACTACAATTCATTGAGCTAGTGGATGACTAAAACTGATTGAGCTAGTAGTCGACTACAACTCATTGAGCTTGTGGACGACTCCAATTCATTAAGCTAGTGGATGACTAAAACTGATTGAGCTAGTGGTCGACTACAACTCATTGAGCTAGTGGACGACTACAATTCATTGAGCTAGTGGACGACTACAACACATTGAGCTAGTGGACGACTGCAACTCATTGAGCTTGTGGACGACTACAATTCATTGAGCAAGTGGATGATTAAAACTGATTGAGCTAGTAGTCGACTACAATTCATTGAGCTAGTGGATGACTAAAACTGATTGAGCTAGTAGTCGACTACAACTCATTGAGCTAGTGGATGCCAACGTATTTGCTGTCATTGATGCCCTAAGACGAGTCTAAATATCTTTGTTTGAATTGTCGCACAAAAAAAAAACGTCGAGTAGACGCCATAAAAAACTCTGCCAGCCGTCGCAGAGGAATTGGGCCAACGCTTCCGTAAGTGGAGCTTCGGTCCCATTCACCATATCCGCAACTGAACCAACGGATTGCAAGAGTAATTGTTCCGTTTTGTTAGCGGTATCATTGCTGCCGGATTACGGACCCACACTGACAGTACGCGGATGCAATTTCTGTTAAATGAAAACAAATTGACATATCGATATTTTTTATTCAATAATGTAGGTATGCAAATGAAATAACACATCGACGTACAATTTTTTTCAATTCAATAATGCCGGTATCGTAGGGATAACAGTTAAATAATAAATAATAGTTTTCAAAGGGATAAAAAAATTAAAATATCACTGTATATAGTGACGAGATATGACTGTATATAGTGACGAGATATCACTGTATATAGTGACGAGATATCACTGTATACTGTTGACGAGATATCACTGTATATAGTGACGAGATATCACTGCATATAGTGACGAGATATCACTGTATATAGTGACGAGATATCACTGTATATAGTGACGAGATATCACTGTATATAGTGGCAAGATATTTGACAATGACAGAATGTAGATTTAAAATTAAACTAGGATATTTGTACATCGTGACATAATAAAAAAATACATTTGTATCAAGTAATTTATTTTGTATATCTGATAACTTCTTCAACTTGTTTCAATCTTAGAATTAGACAAAAAAAACACTCGACAGCTTTTGCATGTCAGACAGCAAGCACTCGACAGCTTTTGCATGTCAGACAGCAAGCACTCGACAGCTTTTGCATGTCAGACAGCAAGCACTCGACAGCTTTTGCATGTCAGACAGCAAGCACTCGACAGCTTTTGCATGTCAGACAGCAAGTTAGCACCAGTGCCTGTGGAATTGGTGGGGGCCGACGAATTCGCTATCGCCGCTGCCCTGGAACGAGTCATAACAATTTCAATAGTTTACTCGCCGTTCTGTAGATGTCAAGTAGACGCTGTGCTCTGTTCATGGTGCGACGATTAATAATCATTTTGCAAACGAAGGTACTAAATACGCAGTATGGTGACCAACGATGCTTATGGGTTCATTGGATGCCATGTCGTCACATAATTGATTTTTTTTTCAATGTTTAATAATAGTCTTATAACGAAAATAGCGTCTACTTGACATTTTCTGATCAATGATACTAACACAAGTAATGTTATGACTCGTTTTAGAGCATCAACGAAACATATTCGTTGGCACCCTACGACCTGGGCAGGCATTTGTGCCATCTTGTGGGCAGGCATGCAATAGCTCTATGAGAACACAAGGTGCACTCCGAAATAAGACACAAGTTGCACCCACATATTCACGCATGATTTTATACTACGCGCAAAAGGGATGTATTACTACTGAGTTGAAGTGCTACGCGCGAAAAAGGATGTATTACTACTGCGTTGAAGTGCTACACGCGAAAAGGGATGTATTACTGCTGCGATGAAGTGCTACGCGCGAAAAAGGATGTATTACTACTGCGATGAAGTGCTACGCGCGAAAAGGGATGTTTTACTACTGCGATGAAGTGCTACGCGCGAAAAGGGATGTATAACTACTGCGCTGAAGTGCTACGCGCGAAAAGGGATGTATTACTACTGCGATGGAAAGGCCTACGACAGGGTTGACAAGGAAGCGCTGTGGATGGTGTTGCGTTTGCATAGAGTGGGCGGAATTCTGTTGAAGGCAGTTCAGAGTCTGAAACAGTTTGAAACACATTATTTTATACACAGAAACAGAATGTGGACCAGGAGAAGCAAAAATGCTTTAAGGGCAACCTACCTAGACCTAAACCTATTCTAACAGTTACTTAACGTAAGTGGTATATGTCTAAACTTCTACAAACGTATCGAAAACCTCAATAATATATATAATATTCTATGTTAACAGCAGAGCATGTGTCAGAGTGAAGAGCGAGGTGAGGTTTACAGTGACAGTGGGTCTGAGATGAGGATGCGTGATGTTTCCCTGGCTGTTCAGTCTCTACATGAATGGAGTAGTCAGGGAGGTGGAGGCTAGTGAATTGGAGCTGTTGGAAACGAGTGTGCGGAGTTGGCAGCAGCTGAGCCAGTTTCTGTTTGCGGAAGATACGGCACTGGTGGCGGATTCAGAGGAGAAGCTGTGTAGGCTGGCGTCTGAGTTTGGTAGAGTGTATGAGAGGAGGAAGCTTTGAGTGAACGTGAGTAAAAGTAAAGTAATGAGATGCTTTAAGAATGTCGATGCTGTTACACCAGTGTTTAGTTAGCCTCTATATATGTCACGATGAGGGTTCCTTTGTTCCTCTGCCATCGCCTACCCAAGTGTGTGTTTACACGCCCCCTCACCTTCAAGCCCTACCCTTGACGGGGTTGACACGCCCCCTCAACTCCGAGCCGTACCCTTGGCGGGGTTGACACGCCTCCTGCCTCCGAGCCGTACCCATGGCGGGGTTGACACGCCCCTCACCTCCGAGCCGTACCCTTGGCGGGGTTGACACGCCCCCTGCCTCCGAGCCGTACCCTTGGCGGGGTTGACACGCCCCTCACCTCCGAGCCGTACCCTTGGCGGGGTTGACACGCCCCCAGCCTCCGAGCCGTACCCTTGACGGGGTTGATTAATGACTCACCGCCCTCGCCAGCCCAGGGCCTGTCTCAGAGTATCGTTGCCACGAGAGTAAAATTTTGTGTTTCTTGATTCATACTTTTGGTGTAATTGAAGGGTATTGGGATATTCTCCTCGCGTAAATCGAACACTGTTTGTAGTGCTAACGACAAGCTACAATATGATATTATCCTTCCAACGAAAAGGAACACTCATGCGTGGTTAACTTACAATCAACTGACGACTGCCCTCTTCCATCGAACATTTCTGCATACAACAACCATACCGTATATTTATTTTGAGTTAGAACATATTGATTGTGTCCGGTGTATCTATCACCATGTTCATATGAATTTATAGACCTGTACATGACTTATTGTAGCTGTATGAATCATTTCAGTTGAGGCTCAGAAGCACAAATGCTCTCATTTTGCTGCTCATTGGTGGCTAGCCTAGCGTGGCTTATGCCAGCTTGCGTTAACGCTCGCCCGCCGAGTATTTAAAACGAGGGTAAAATGACCTCCAGTTCAGATGGAGATAAAGCAGAGCGAGCAACACAGCACCTTCCGGCCAGCAATACCTGAAGATACCAGAGAGTATTCTTGAGAAGTTGTTGCTGAAGCAATTGACCCCAACAAAGAGGCTCCGTCTCTGGGGCCAACGTGAAATACCCTAACTGTCCCTGAGGCTCTGTCTCAACTAACCAACTAACCCGGGAAGACCCATTCTCTGTCTCCAGGAGAGAATAGATTTCCCGCCTCGAGAAGGCCCAAACCTACGGGGAGGTCATTAGGGTAGGGACCTCGGGCCGAGAGTAGAGGCGGAGATCCTCCTGGAGATAACATAACAGAGTCTTATTTCTTCTTCTGTGTCTCTTTTAACAAACTAACCTTGGCTCTACTTGTGATCTGAAGCGTGGCGGAGTGAAGGAAGGAAGGATGCCTCAATTCGGGAAGCTGTTTTTGAGGTTTTCCAACTCCAAGAAACCACCGGACAAGAAAGAAGTCTTTGAGGTACTGCAGAAGAGGCTGGAGCTCCCCTTGACCGGGATCCGTGAAGTAAAGTATGGATTCAACGCGTTCACGGAGCGTGAACAGGACGTCTAAAAGATGTTGACTGACACAGCTCGAGCCACACTGAACCAAGTTGGCCTGGTGGCTAGCCTTCCTCCAAAGATAAGAGCTCAGCGCTCGGTGATCTGCCGACAAATTGACTGCTACGTCGGGGGACACTCCAGTGACGAGCTTAAAGAAGAAATAGAAAGGAGTAACAGGATCCTAAAAGTATCGGAAGGGATCAAGTTCAAAAACTATACTCACATATTCAAAGTGGAGTTCGCCTCATCTGAGATGGCAATGTCGGCAGTGGAGAATGGCTTCCTATGCTGCCATATGAAGATATCGAGCTCGCAGATACAACAAGAGAAATATACTGACCTTTTGATATGTTTCAACTGTTAATCTTACGAAGATCACCTGACAAAAGACTGCCCGACACCGGACGTGATTAGATGCTCCGAATGCTCTGGACCCCACAACTTCAGAGACTGTAAAGAGGAAATAAAGAAGTGCCTCAACTGCAAAGAAGCGCAACGAACGATGGCCATGAGCTGTCCAGTAAAGAAAGACTTAATCAAGAAGAAACTACAACAGAAAGAAGAGGATGAATTCACCAAACAGTAAAGCACCTATGCCAAAGTGGTGACCAAGGCTCTCTCCACAGCCCAGCAACAGCAACAAACAAGCGTAACGGAGGGTCTAATGGCAGAGACAGGAATGAGGGCTCTGTTGATGATTTTGAACGCACACGTGCAAAACATTATAGCCCCGGGATCCTACAACGAGCACCTGAATAAAACCCTGAAAGCAAACAACATTCAGCCGATTGTATTTGATCCGAATCCCCAATCTGCCCAGCTATTGAAGCACGATATAATGAGGGATACTCTCTCAACACTGCGGGAAATCCAGAGAAAAAAGAATGAATCAACTTCATCAAGCTCCGGCACATCGACAGCGACGGGCTCATCCGAATCGACCATCAAGGAAGCAACAGAAGAAGTATTCCGTACGGAGAGGAGCGACAGCTTAACCAACCCAGAAGAAACACTGAAACGACACCTGGAAACATCAGCCATACACCTTCAACCAGTCATGACTGCAGATGACTATGAAGCAAACTTAGTAATAATCGAAGGAAGTGTCAAGAAGAGAGACCTAACCGCTCAAGAAGTGAAAAGGTTATATGAAGGGAACAAGCTGAAATTTGTAATGCACAGCGACACTGACTACAGAGAAGATACCATGAAAAGGCTAATCATGAGGAGAAAGTGCGTGGAGTGAGAAGTCACATCACCTACTTGTCTGCGGCAGAGTTCAAAAAGAGTGGCGATCAAGACGAGGACAGCGAGTCAGCCGCGGAAGACGGGATGAAACTTCGATCCAAACCGTGATTTATCCCAGTAAAATTAAAGTTATACAGCATAACGTAAGATCCTGGAACACAAACGGATTCGCACTAGCAAACATATACCTGAAAGAGAATCCCGACATGGTCCTGATAAATGGTCATGGTCATGACTTCAATATTAAGCTCAGTAATTACAATGTAGTTACGAAGAACACCCTCAATGAGAAAAACAACGGAGTTGCAATTGCGGTCCGCAACAACTTTCATTGCAGAATCAACGAAAATTACCATTCAGACATGCTGAGTGTAACCGTGAAAACGAGCCTTGGGGACGTGATGCTGGCAACGGCCTATGTCCCTCCACAAACAGGATATTTACACTATCCGGATTTCTACGCACTGCTGAGTAAGAAAACGCCGACTTACTTTCTAGGAGATCTGAATGCCCGCCACATGCGCCTTGACAATGCCAACGATAACACCGCAGGAAGACAGGTGATTCAACTCATCGACAGAGGGTATGCAACCCATGAGGGACCTTTCTTCCCAACATATATTACCCACAGATCCATGACCTCGACAGATATAATTTTAGCAAATAGCTCTGTTTTTCACAACACCTATGCTGAATCGGGCCCTTTGACTCTCAGCGACCATATCCCTATAATGTTTACAATATCAACCAGTCCTATCCAAATTCCGGTCAGGGAGAGAACAAACTTTGTCCGAGCGGACTGGGATAAGTACAGTGAGATCCTCAGGAAAGAACCAACAATAGAGATCGTAAATAACAAGACGGAAGAGGAAATAGAACAAGCCGTAACAAGGTGGACTCACAAGATACGGGAAGCCTCAAGACAAGCTAGCCCTAAAACCTCCGTAAGAACCGTGCCACACTATAAAACGCCGCACCAAACAAGAGTCCTTCAACTGCAACACGACGAGCTAATGAGAGACATCGAGAACAGCGGACCGAGTTATGCTAAGAACTGGTACCACATCAATCTCAGACACCGCACCTGGGAAGAGTTCAGGAGACTTAGAGGGGAAGCATGGAACAACATGATTGAGAGGACGGACGCAGAGAGAAACAGCAAAGATTTCTGGACCTCCATAAAACGCATGATCAGACAAACATCATCAAAACAAATGAGCTACCTGAAAGATAGCAACACCGAAGAGGTGTACGACGACGACGACAAGAAGGAGGAGATCTTCCGGAAGTATTAGCGAGAGGTATTCAAGATATCAGAAGAGGAAAATAGACCGTACGATCGGCAAACAGACGAAATGGTGAACTCTTTCCTGGAAGAAAATTACAATAAAGTAATCAGCTACGAAATTACCAGCCTGCAAAGACTCACGACCGAAACAATACAAAATCCAGCTCTTCAAATCATATTGTTACCCGATTTATTGTAATGCAATGGGGAGAAAATACTTTCAATATAGCGTGAGGAAATTGACAGTGAGTTATAATGACACATTTAGACGGCTGATGCAGGTCCCTCGCTCGACGTCAGCGAGCAGGGTTTTTGCTGAAAATCAATCAGACATCAAGGTACTGTTCCGTAAAGCGGCACACAGCCTTATGACTTGAGTTATGAACTCCCCAAATGAAATCCTCGTTGCAATCTGCTCTGGTGATGCGCTCGCTGCCTCGTCATTGTTAAGGCGATGGAGAGAATTACTATACGCATAGGCAGGATAGAGTTGTATGCCGTAACTTGTTCTTAGTTGTGTGCGGTAATTTTATAACTTTGTTTACACTGTAACCCTGTAACCCTCAATTGTAAAACTATGCCCATGTTGGTTGTCAATAAAGATTTTATTATTATTATTATTATCATTAATACCAGTCACGAGACTGGAAATAATGCATGGAATAGCAAAATTCAAACAGAAATCACCAGGGCCAGACGAAATCACGAATAAGCACCTGGCAAATCTGCCAACAAATATGATAGAAAACTACCGGCAAATAGTGAACGCATCGTACTCAACAGGAAGTTTTCCCCAGCAGTGGAAAGTATCTACATTTATTTTTATCCCTAAGCCTGGAAAATCCCCAAAGGAACATGTTAACTACCGACCAATATCCTTGCTTAATGTGCCCGGAAAATTATTCGAAAAAATCACTAACGACCGACTGATTACCGAGCTGGAAGTCATGAACAAAGTGAACGAGCGACAACATGGATTCCGGAAGAAACGGGGCACCGGGACAGCCACAGCAGTGCTATATGAGCTCCTGGCAGTGGCCAAATCCAACAGGATGAGATGCAATGTGGTGCTCCGCGACATAAGCCGCGCATTCGACAAAGTGTGGCACGGAGGACTGAAGTTCAAGCTGATTGAAAGCAAAATCTCAGATTACCTTATTAGGACAATAAGCAATTACTTACAAGGAAGGAGAGCGAGAATCCGAATCGGCGGGTACCTCGGACCGGAGTTCGAGGTGGAGAGTGGGGTACCTCAGGGAAGATGCCTATCGCCGACACTGTTCAGCTTCTTCACGCATGACATCCCACCACCATCCGGGCAAAACGAAGCGATTATCCATGCGGATGACGTCACACAAGTTATCAGAACAAAAGGTGGAGAGAAGATGCTGGCAAAGATTACCGAGAGGGCAATCTAAACGCTCAATGAATACGAAAGAAAATGGAAGATAAGAACGAATGAAACCAAGTTTCAAATCATCCCAATAAACAGAAAGAAGCTGGAGAGAGTGAAAGTGGGAGACAAGACGTACGAATACGAGAAGGAAGGCAAAGTTCTCGGAATGACACTAACAACAAATGGATTCGTCCGACATTGCCAAAATAGAGTCAAGTTGGCAATGGTCTCACTACGTCATATCTATCGATTCAGAAGCCTGAGCAAGAGAAACAAAAGAAAATTGTACATGGCTATGGTGAAGATGGTGCTGACATACCCACCGGTACCATTACATACAGGGACCCCGACCCAACTGAAAAATATGCAAATAGTCCAGAACGAAGTGTGCAGGTGGATAGAGGATATTAGCCTAACGGAGCATCGACGAAATTCAGAAACTAACAAGATAGCCGAATTGGAAGCAATCAATGTATTTTTGCACAAACAAGCCAGCAAGATATGGGAAAATATAGAAGAAACGCTCATAACAGCACCTGTGCTGAGAGCAAGATTGGAATACGATTCAGACAGAACCATCAAGCTGCTTCCATCCAGTAGGAAATTGGCTCAGGAACCTTGTCCCGAACCAATATACTGAAGTACACTAGACAATGGGTAAAATGATAGTAATAGTTACAAAAAGCAGATGTAAGAATCTAGAATCAGGCTTAACAAACTCATGGGGGAGAGGGAGGACAGATGGGACGCTTGGGACGCGTCCCGCATCGGCCCCATATAAGGGGTTGGGGCGTGTCGCCTCACCGGGTGTCTAGACTAATTTTAGCAAAACATCGCAACAAACTTATTAAAAAGAAACAAGTAATAGTGGTCTGACGACCTCAACTGACAATCTACTTGGAGAACTCTGTGAAACGGTACTTGGTTGCTGGTAGAGCCAGCTCTTTTATCTCCTACTCTCTTTCCTTTCACTCTTCTTATTTCTTCCTACACTCCTCTTTTTCTCTTCAACCTTATCTATAATCATCAAACAACAACCTCCAGATCAGTTAGTAGAGAACCTTGGTACCAAGAACATCAGAGGGGAGGAGGTAAGAATCGTTGGATTCTGATCCGAATAAAATATGTGCATACTGTGTCATATCACTACCGTTATATTCCACAGGCTTTTGTCCAGTTCTTGCATGTCTTGTTTTCTTATCTTCCTGCAGTGTGGGCTCTCCTCTAATCTCTCGCTTGTCCTGCACATTTCTGTTTTTGCACATGCTTGTTCGATGGTTCAATTATCACACATTACTGTAATAACCACTTTCTGAATATTGTGTTTTATGGTTACCATCAACAAATTGATAATATCATATAATGTCGTGTAATCATTTAAACCTTGCAACACCTTCAAGCCCTAATTAACGACAAATAACGATAAAAGTTTACAACAGATGCGAGCAGAATAAGTGTCCTTCTAAATGGAGAGTTATTGGAGGAAGTTCAATGTTTTAAGAATCTGGGCTCCTATGTGGAGAAGACTGAACTAGTGGAAGGTGAGGTAAAGTCGCGAGTGAAGGAAGGGTGTAAAGTGCTGGGTGCACTGGAGAGTGAAGGGTGTAAAGTGTTGGGTGCACTGAAGAGTGAAGGGTGTAAAGTGTTGGGTGCACTGAAGAGTGAAGGGTGTAAAGTGTTGGGTGCACTTAAGAGTGAAGGGTGTAAAATGTTGGGTGCACTGAAGAGTGAAGGGTGTAAAGTGTTGGGTGCACTGAAGAGTGAAGGGTGTAAAGTGCTGGGTGCACTTAAGAGTGAAGGGTGTAAAGTGTTGGGTGCACTGAAGAGTGAAGGGTGTAATGTGTTGGGTGCACTGAAGAGTGAAATTAGCTGTAGGACTTTGGGGATGGTAGCAAAGGCTTTATGAGGGTCTAGTTGTCCTAACTGTTTTCTACAGAGTTCAGTCTTGGGGGATGCGAGCAGAAAAGTGAAGGAGGTTGAATGTCTTCGAGAGGAAATGTTTGGGGAGCATGACTTGTGTGACGCTGAGAGACAGGATCAATAACGATGTTGTGCGAGTTAGAACGGGGATGATGAAGAAGTTGGAAGACAGAGTTGATTCGCTTGTTCTGAGGTGGTTTGGGCACATGGTGAGGATGGATGAAGGGAGACTGGTGAAAAGGGTGTTGAAGGCAGAGGCGAGTGGTCGTAGGCCTAGAGGGAGACCGAAGTTTGGGTGAATGAATGATGTGAAGCAGGCGTTGGGAAGGAGATACTCGAGTGTGGAGGGGGCGAGGGAGCGTGCATTGGATAGGCATGAGTGGAGATTGACTGTGAATGATGATTTGTGACGCTGCCCTGCTGTGCTTTCCCGCCTTGGCGTCTCGTTAAGTTGTGTGAGTCTCAGTATGAGAGACTCATACTGAGACTGCGTTCAGGGAGATTCGGCCTAGTGTCTGTTCAATGCTGCTGTTTCTGCGTCAAATTGCTGTAACTGCCGTTTGGTGTATTATTAAATCATATATTTTCTTCACATCGTCTAACAATGGACCTCCAATTTTGAAATCTAACATGATCTTCATTGTCCGATGCACATTTCTATTAGCTAAACGAAAGTTCGAAATAATTCGTCACAGCTGAACTCGAGTTGGTCACCGGTTGGTACTTCATCGAACAAAATTTAATTCACCATATCTCTAATCAATACTCTTTTAAACGAAGCCTTCAGACAAGAAAACCAGAAAATGGGAAAGGTAAATCAAAATAATTTACCATTTTGGAAAAAGTAAGGCTATCACGTATGGTAGGTTTGCCAATGATGAACTGGACGATATAAAGGATATTGAAATATTTGCACATCACTAAATAATCTCGTACGCGCACATCGTTCCCAAGTTACGATGGTCGGTTGCGGCCGCAAATTGGGTGGAAACGTGACAATCTCATCAGAAATGCAACATGGGTTGAACAAAATAATCCCGGAAAGCAAAGTTTGGCCACCTTAGGTGCATAT
>SDVV010013898.1:0-14969 GCA_016164225.1 Gammarus roeselii | reverse complement strand
GAGGGGTTGGAGGCGAGGATTCGTTTCGGTTCATCTGAGTCTTTATCTTACCTAAATGAATAAATTGTATTTAAACAACTAAACCGCGTAGCTGTAAATATTATGTTGCGTTGCTGTCGGAGCTGAATTTGCCCGTGTAGCCACTGACCTTGTACTAATCTGGACGATGCTACCTGTACGCACTAGGGTGCGTATATATGCTCTCTAAGTTCAAAAGGATTGGAAGCGGAGGTCCGTTTCGAGTAAGCGTTTTTTTCTTTTGCGCACCAGCGTGCGTCGGACATTGCTAAAATTTTCACTTCCTTTCTAACGTTAAAAGCGTTGTTTTTGTTTTTCCTCGCGCACCTAGGCGTGCGAGCCTATTGGAATCAATAATCATCAAGCCCTACGGGGGAGCCTATTATGACTCACGTTGAGGCTCGGGTGGGAATGAGGCCCAAATCGAATCAAATCCATCGTTTTTTGAGGCCGTCGTTAATGGCGACAGTCGTTATTGCAGGCAGACGTAATTAGCGACAGTCGTTATTGCAGGCAGTCGTTCTGGCGACAGTCGTTATTGCAGGCAGTTGTTATTGACGACAGTCGTTATTTTAGGCAGTCGTTATTGGCGACAGTCGTTATTGCAGACAGTCGTTATTGACGACAGTCGTCATTGACACAATTGTTATTGAAGACAGTCGTACTTGACAGTCATTTTCGAAAACAGTGGTTATTGATTGCCGTTATTGACGGCACCTCAGTGACAGACGGCAGGATGTGAAGTACTACAAGTACTGTCCCATCCCCTTGTCTTCCCCGCCCCTGCCTTTCGCTTTCTCTTCCTATCCCATCCTTTAGCTGCTTCTCCCTTGTTCTGTACAGTTAACGAAGTTTCGTGGAGTGCCGCAGAACAAGTTAAAAAGTTTCTCCATTGCCCCGGGCAGGTAACGAAATTCAAACGGTGCCCCTCTGTTCCGTGGCAGTAGCAGCTCACTGTGATGCGAAACAGTTTTCTATTCAATTATCAAACCTGCATCAGTATGCTGTAATTTATGCTGCCAATTAGCATGCTGCCCACACTACGAATTTGACATCTAACAGCATGGTATATCGAGCACAGCAACATGCTGTACACAAGCCCTAACTATTATTCGCATGGTACTATCCACAGAGAAGTATATTGAGTAGACTTATTCAATCTTTTGTTCATTTTTATTTTAGTCGTTGCATTAACAAGAAGGAAAAAAATGTGCACATATAATCATACGGGTTGATTTTCAATTGTATAAGACATTGCAGTCAATCATGCGTCTCTTTGTGTGGACAACTCGTGCAGGAAGTTTCGAGGATATCCGCTTCGCTTCTCATTGGTAATGTCCAAATAGCCTTGTATTTATCGATGGCGTTGAGGACTGCAGGCATGCTGACGATAGCATTGAGGACTGCAGTCATGCTGACTATAGAATTAAGGACTGCAGTCATGCTGACGATAGCATTTACGACTGCAGGAATGTTGACGATAGCATTAAGGACTGCAGTCATGCTGACGATAGCATTAACGACTGCAGGCATACCGACGTGTATACTTCAAATCTTTAAAATGTTCGCATACACCCTCACTCGATGATGCCGAGTACTGACACCTCGTCAGTACTCAGCACTATCTACCGCTACACCAAGACAAGCAGTACTCAGTACTCAGCACTACTCAGTACTCAGCACTATCTACCGCTACACCAAGACAAGCAAGCTATTGCTCAAGGCTTGTATCGGTGCCTCATCCTATTAAAGTCCGTCCGTTTGATGGAAGCAGATAAATGCACTCATCATCCTACTCCACATCTTTTAAATCAATTGAAGGGGATATTTACCCACAGTCTTGATCAATATCTAGTTCAATTAATTAGTGAACAATTGTAGATCCATCCTCCAGCGGGCGTTTCAAATTTTTACATATCAAAATCTCACTTCCTGCGCATCCTGCTGTAGTTTAGAATCCTTCATTCCAGCCCATCCTGCGGTCATTAAGTAGCCTCCCTTCCTGAGCATCCTGATGTGGTTTAGTATCTTTGATTTCTTGGCATCAATAGAAAGCGTCTAATTTCAACCACCTTAAAAAATGTGAGCGGTCGTAAACTTTGAAGCGAACCGTATACATGCAAACTATTGTAGTATAGTATTTGTGGGGCAAATACACAGCTGTCGATGGTCAGCCTCATTGCATAACCACTTTTCTGCCATTAGGTTTTCTGTTCTTTAATATCCTACGTATATGTATCTTGATGAAGCAACAATTATAATTAAGGGAAAATGTTCTCACTAGGGAAACCGTTTTCCTTTCAATCGCCATCTTCTTCTTTGACAGTTTTATCTGTGCTCCTACTACATTTACTGTCCGAACATGCCTGTTTGGAATTTTCTCCATCAATGAACGTGATATAGCCTACCAACTGCCCATCTTCCGTCCATCTACCTCGGAACCCCCCTCATTCCCTCACCTCGCATTGCTCTCCCACCCTTAACGAAATCCTTCGTACTCTAACTTAGTTCGGCTTTTCAACAATACTGTCTTGAAGTTCCCGCAGCTTTTCCACATCAGCAGAAGAAGCAAACGTCGCCGCACCCTTGAGGAACATCTTCAAAAGAACGTCAGAAGAACAAGCTGATCATCACCCCCCTCCCCCTCCCACCTTCCTTTTGCCTTTTCTGGAGGGGAAGGCCTTTAATGCATGGAAATCCTGAGAACAAGAACATCGGAAACAAACTTGGGAGGCCTCCTCCGGAACGGTCAATTATTCATGCGTCCTGATGGACGGAATTGTTTTAGGAAGCAGAGACGCTGAGTGGCACTTGAGAGACAGCTGTGTGCTTCCCAGTCTGCTGCTGTGAACTTCCTAGTCTGCTGCTGTAAACTGCCCAGTCTGCTGCTGTGGGCTTCTAAGTCTTCTGAAAATTGTGCCTCTGAACAGCGCTGATAGGAGATCCGAAACTTGGATTTTCCAGATCAGAGACTCGCATATTTCAGGCCAACACTCTGCTATTTCAGGACAAACATTCAGATAATTAAGGCCAAACACCCGGATTTTTCATGCCCAAATTTTAGCTTTTTCAAGCCAAACATTCAACTAATTCAAGCCAAAAGGAAACTTTGTTTAGGCCACCACCATGCTGTTTGTATAGAGAGCGGCCGTGATAGGGGTAGGACGCGAGCAGAGTAGCTCTTCTGTTTTGTTCATTTTTTCTTAGACCCCCGTACAGTTAAGTGGTTGAAAATAGCATATACTGCTCAGTGAACTGCAACAGAAGAATCGAGTACAAAATAATCATGATAATTCCTCTTTATATTTAGTTTAGAAGCTATATTCTGATACTTAAAGGCCTCGCAACTCCAAGTGTTGTAGACTTTGTTAAGGGTTCAACTTGGGTGATGCAGTGACGTTGTGGAGTGAAGTGTTCAAAGTGGTTTGTGAAGTCAATGATATGCTACTCTACTAATACCAGCGTATCATTGTTCACAGTGCGTTACGAATCCATGTACCAGATTCGTTTCTTCTCCTTCACGAAAACACGAACTTGTCATGATGGTATTTTTTTCCTCCAGCGTGAACGCGGCTTCTTCAAGCATCGACTGTTGAGGGTTGCCTGGCCTGCCCCGCCTCCCCTCCCTCCCTCACCTCCCTTCCTCCTTCCCACCATCCCTAAAACACCTGATTTCAACAGTCTTGATGCGGTCCGATTAGACTAACGGCGGTGAAACTGTGACCTAAGTGTAGCTGAACTTTTCATCAGTGCAGCGATGTGTCTTGGACGAAAGAATTCGTTAATTTCAAGGTAAATTTACGTGTATTTGCAATTACGCCCGTGCATAATTCGTCTAGCCGTGCCCCCTCGGGCCTACTACCATGCTTGGAAGAGAGTTGCCCTTCACCCTCTCACCTCCCCGCACCCACCCTCGGCCACAAACAATCACACCCTTCATCTCCTCTCTAGGCCGAGTGCCTACCCAAGCAGATTTTTTACCAGCCAGCCCACTACGCACCAGAAAGGGTAGTTGACACTCTGTGACCGCCGTCAAGTAAAAGCTCATTTGTACAATTTCATGTGTAAAACTGGAAAAAAAATAATGTTCTGTCTCTTAATATCAGCTTATTTGCTTATTATCACAAGTTTCCAATTTATTTTTGCTCAAAACGGTGTCACCCGATACCCATCCATTTCGTACTATCATCATTACACCTAAAACTGATTTATCACTTTATAAAAAAATACTGATGTGATTTTGGAGAGCAAGATAAGCATATCATGACTCAGTGCTTGTGTTACGATCTCTGCTTCAAGGTTGTTAGAATACGTTCATGATTGAGAAGGTAAAAATATTTACAAGTTATTTTATAATATTATTTTGAGTTTTGAACATAGTAACAGGTCAACAGGGTAATTCTCAATCGACCATGATTAAGGATTGTGATATTAACAGACACCACAGAACTGAACAGTAAAAAGAACAAAAGGAGAAAACCCACCCTGTACGCAGATACAAGAAAGAGACATATAAACACTGGAGCAAATATTACACGCATCTAAATATGAAAGTATTTATCACGTATTATCTAGCAAAGTATCACACAGAGTTAATTACAAACTACGGAAGACCTATATAACAGGGATAACAGATTCGGTCGCCGTTCTAAAGGGGCTAACCTCCTCCCAAGCTGTTCTTATCACGGTGGTCGGCTCCTTACTGAGCTGGAGGCCATTTTCCTCTCGTTTAAATACTCGGTGGGAGCACGATAAAGTACGCCTGGCACAAGCCAAGCTAGGCCAGCACAAAATGTGAGCAACGGTAGAGCATTTGTGCTTCTGAACCGCAACTCAACTGATACCTACAGCCACAATAAGTCTTGTACAAGTCTATAAATTCGTATGAACATGGTGATCGATACACTGAACACAATCAATATCTTCTAACACAAAATAAATATACGGTATGGTTGTTGAATGCGGAAATGTTCGATGGAAGAGGGCAGTCGCCAGTTCACGGTTAAATATCTACGCACTAGCGTTCTTTTTCGTTAGAAGGAAAGTATCAAAAGATAGCCCGTTTTTAGTTTTATAATCCTTATGTGAACTTACGCGAGAAGGATATTCCCTTACCCCTAAAATTATGCTAAAGTATGAATCAGGAAACACAAAATTATCGCCCCGTGGCAGTGGCAACGTTATGCTCAGAACAGGCCCCTGAGTTGGCAATGGCGGCTGCAGCCATTAATCAATCTGTGATTGGACTCCTCAAAAAGGGGAACATGCCAACACACACATGTGGGCAGGCGATGAAATGAAGGAACAGCACGATCTAGGGAAGAAATGAAGCGAAATGACGAGTGTTATAACACTTGAGCAGTCAGTGAATTCTAAACACAGCTATTTTATGTGTTACCCGCCTGGACCCCTCCCTCACGGCTGGTGTCACATCACCACAATGCTTTCATTCCTGCTTCTCCATCCTCACCCCCCCCCTCTAATCCTGGCCCTGCCCCTTTAAACCTCTACACTGAGCTCCATTGAAGTACTGTGTTCTCACATGGAATGAATGAATAGGGTGAAATTCACAGATAATCAGAACTAATATTACATACGTTGATGAAATTAAAATCAAATCAATGAACGGGAACACTACTGCCAAAATTGAACAACATGAATATATAGAATGTTTGTGTCTGTTATTACTCAAATTCCATTAGAATAAAAAAGTAACAATAGGTTATACAAAATTATATGTCTATGTGACTTTTGCGTCAATCATAATCAAATGGAAACTTTTGTGACATAAAAACCAGGATCAACTGTATAAGCAATTCTCTCAAAGGGTGCCCTCACGCCTCTTCCAACCCCCCCCCCCCCCCCCCCCCCCGCCCCTCCAACTTTGTCTGAGCCGATCGCACCCTACACCTCTGCACCCAAACCCCTGTTAGTTTGTGGCGACACTGACCCTCCTCGCCCGCTCGAGAGACCATCTTCGCACCCCGCCCGCCTATTAGTGGGTGGCGATAACGGACCCTCCTCGCCCGCTCGAGAGACCATCTTCGCACCCCGCCCGCATATTAGTGGGTGGCGATAACGGACCCTCTTCCTTCGCTGGATAGACTATCTCTGCAACCAGCCCCCTGTTAGTGAAAGGCGATACGGACCCTCCTCGCCCGCTCGAGAGACCAGCTCCGCACCCCGCTCGCCTGTTAGTGGGTGGCGCTACGGTCCCTCTTTGCTAGCTGAAGAAACCCTCTCCGCACCCCGCTTGCATGTTAGTGGGTGGGCGATAACAGACCCTCTTCATCCGCTGGATATACCATTACCCCTCCCCCGCCTGTTAGTGGGTGGTGATTCGGACCCTCTCCGCCCGCTGGGAAGACCATCTCCACACCCCGCCTGCCTGTTAGTGGGTGGCGAAACGGACCCTCTTCGCTGGCTGAAGAGACCATCACCGCACATTTTTGTAGGCCTCATTGCTTGTTAATTTTGCTATTATTTTTCAACCGCCGAATCTAATTTTACGGACATTGATGGTTCGTTGATCCGATATCGAGCCCCACAGTTCCTTGGTTCACTTCAGTTTTGCAGTACACAGTAGGATCACGCCGGGACGTGATATTTCATTTCTGCCTCATTTCTGGATCTATACTGTGTCTAATTATCTGTCTGTTTATCTCATATTGCATGTTTGTAGCAGTGCTACAGTGTGTAAATGGGTTACTGTTTCTCTACATGTCTAATCCAACCGGTTCACTGTCTTCATAGGCGTTAGGATTCATAACGTCTCGTTGAATACATTGTGTTCTAGGAAGACAAAGTTCAGAGTTCGAGTTGGCTAGCAGTCTCGCGTTTTTTGTTCATACCTCTGGAGTTTCAGCGTTTAGTTTTTACTAGTTCAATGTGTCATTACTTTTGAAATTAGGATTCATTCCGGTTCCTCGAATAAATTTCACCTCAGTATAAGCCTGTCGACTTTTTGGACTGCAAATCCACCATCAGGTACCTCATATACAAAAAGAGATTTTTATATATTTTCTGCCTGTGTCTCATCAACCTGCTCAAATGAGTGGCTCTGAGCATCCTATGGTAAGAAAAACAGCAACTCTAAATTTTCAGTTAAGAAAACTGATTTTGTGAGTAATTTTTTTCGATTTTTCAAGTTTACGCTATGACGAGTCTCTTTTTAGTCAGTCAATACTCATTATAATTTCCAGCGGAATTATTATTCCCTCTTGTCTGAATTATTTCTCAATATTAACAAAGTTTTGGATAATTTACACAAATTGTTATAACCTAAAACTTAATTCCTTGGTGCGATTTCCTTCTAACAATAGAATAATATCTTGTACTCGCATCTTCTGACCAAGTATATATCAAACAGTTTTGCATAGGCTTACTCAACATTTATTAAAGTTACTAGCCTACTATTTGTCTCTATTTCTTTCTCTACTTATTGTTTTTCTCATAACGAAAAGTTTGTAATGTTGACATACAATTAAAAACAAGTTGGAATACAGCGGTAAAATAGTTTGAACAAAGATTTAAATGTGTTTGAACGTTCCTCCGACATACCATCACTTGCAATAAACGAGCACCTTCTCGCACATGTAATCTTGCTGTAACTGCTACAAAAAGAAAGGATTGAGGTTTTCCGAAATTCGTCTGATTCCTTGTATCATGAAGATGCTAATGACCAACCTTGTCCTCATCAGTTTTTCATTAACAAAAAATTACGTCATTGTGAATATTTGCATTAGGTGTCTCGACCTTTGCTGCTGACTGTACCTTCTAGCTTTTATAAGCCAAAATCTGCCAAAATTCATTCTGGATTTGTTGTTCATGTTACAAAGAATTTGTCAGAATTGTCTTGATGAAGAGGTTCTCAAAATTTTTGTTTATTCTACAAAAAATGGTCTGAATCGTTTATGTGAGTAGATTTTTTATTTGCCTCGATGTCTAGCTAATTATTTGTCCCTCTTTCCGTCTGAATTAGTCATTCGCTCCTTAAATTGTACTTGGGAGCTCGCTGTGTAAGCCGTATGTAACCATTAATGAACTGTACACTCATGAAATCGGCTACTGGCGAGGGATTCTTACAGCGCATTTTGTTCAACTGAAATTTTTATTCATGTTTCTTTGCTGCTTCAAACAACTAACTCCCTACAAAAATTCTCACGTGTTTTGCGCTATAAGAAACATTTGGTAAGCCGGACCGAAAGGTTTGTCATTCTTAATTTCCTGTATTATAACTGATTTGTGTACTGTTTACACATATTATTTCGAATGTACAACTGCGTAGTGATAAGGTGGTGAAGCTGTGTAAAACTTGAACATACTCGTCAGACTCGAAAATAATTTCAATCATTCTATGCAAACCCGCGTTCAATTGGTTACGGTCCCCAGAGAATTCAGGGTGAGAGCGTTTCTTCGCAGCTCTTCATTAACAATGTGCTCTCAAAATATTGTCATCAATAGAAATCGGTGTTTATTAGCCCTAGCATAGCAGAAGTTTTACTTCTTCTTCGTGAATTACTGTGTTACAGACCTTTCGATCCTATTCTTGTTGATCCCTTTTTCATCATCGCTAGCCATCTACTTAGGCAATGCCCACACACGATCCTGCACAATATAAGGTCACGGGACCTCCTCTTAACGCGGAGCCCTAAAAGGATAAGCTAGTAGGACGCTCTCTAAGCCCCTCCAACAACAAGCTCTTCAATAGTCAACTTCACTTACAATAAACTTTGAATTAAAGTCGTGTCGCTCCACAACCACACCACCAACAGAAGAAAATTCTGCTGCATGTGTTGCAGTGGAACGGGCGACAAACGCGCATGTGACAAGAATAACAGGGACTGCGTATCATGCAAAACCAAAAAAACAACAGAACCAGCTGCCGCATTGCCCAAACACCCCGGTGGCCAGCGCATATGCCCCAAAACGCGATAAGAAGAAGCCTACCCTCTCCCACAGGGTGGCTCATTTGGTAGTAGATACTCACCCAACGCTTCTGAACTCTCCATCTCCCAACCCTTGTACCTCTGAAACTAAGTCCATAACCCCCACATCTCCCTCCGGAACAGAGCATCCAATCGTCACCCCAACAGAAAAATCCACAACAGCAAAGCAGGCCCACCAGGAAGCATCAGGCACCAGCACCGGGTCAACAGAATGTTGACCCGGTGCTGGTGCTAACGTTCGACCTCTCAGATATATGCACTTTTAAAAATATAAATATTAACGATTATAGTGCTTTGTCTAAAATAATTGAAAGCTCAAATCCATTCAAAAACATTATTGTGCTCACGGACTACGTCGAAAATGAAGTGGTAGTAAAAATAATCACCGCAATTTAAACGGAAAGCCAAAATGCTATGCTGTATATACATGCCAGAGCCCCTCAATCTGAAAATAATGGTGCAGAGGCACCGCTTTATGAGTCTATGCCACTCCCTGAAGCTCAGAGTTATTCCAACAGGCAAATCAAGAGATGAATCCACCGACGCCTCCGACGAGCGATTGTTTCATCCGGAGAATGCTAGTTTAAACAAAAGAGGAATTATTAAATTCTTCAACACGGTAGCACGCTACGTTCCTCATTGGGTTAAGGCATTGCCATCCAAATACTATAACAATATCAGAAACAAGCAATCACTACTCAGGTCTCCTCTCTTCCTCTACTTCCCTTCATCATACGGCCTTTGTCTCGAATCATCACCTCAGCACACGTCAGCAAAGGACATCTTCTCGCAGACAACTCAAATTGGAGCGCCCTCTCGTCACCCCCACTAAAAATCATCAATCAGCGACTTTTTATCATCCCCACACTAACAGCTCCAATGAAGCGCCTTTTCATCACACCCACACTCACACCAACAGCGTTCCATCAGCGCCTCCTTATGGTCCCCCCACAAACTATGTCCAATTATTGCCTACCCATCATCATCCCCATAGAAACAACTTACAATCGGCACCCGCTTATCATCCACTGGGTACCTCCCATGTTAATACTGCGCCCTTCTATTCGCCACCCACGTCTCTCGTACCACTCCATCACACCAACGGCTATCCCTTCTTCTCCTACCTTGCTCCTTCACACTACACTACTCATGCAAATCTGTCCAACTATGCTTGCAGCTCAGCCCCAACCCACAATTTTCGCTTCCATTCCCTCACCTCTGCCCTAACACTATCTCCACCCATCCCGCTAACCACTCCCATACATTTTCCCCCGTTACCCAATCCTCCCCATGCAATCAGCCTGCAATCAGCGCTTCCTCATCATCCCAATGTCACAAACTCATAAGCAGCGCTCTCTCATCATCCCAATCGCAATACCTCCCAAACAGCGCTTACTCCTTTTAGCCTTGCCTAAAGCTCCCAGCCAGCGCCTCCACATTATTATCATTCCCAGACTTACAGCTCCCTACCACCGTCGTCTCATCATCCCCCTACCAACAGCTTCCGTTCAGTCCCTCTTCATAGTCTCCACAACAAAAGGCCCCCTTCAACGCTTCCTTGTGATCTCGAATAAAAGTGGCCCACAACCTGTACCTCCTCATCCTCTCTACAACAACAGCGCCCAGTCAGTACCCTTTCATCACTATTACTTCAACGGCAACGCGTCAGCGCCCACTCATCACCCTAAAAACAACGGCCACGCCACTGGCGCTACCCTTCCTCCAATCACATCCGGAGCCATAGAATATAATTCAAATTCTCAAACGGCGACCCCCCTTTCGGGAAACTCAATCGGCAGCAAGACAAATTCACCATACGGCCAGTAACCCTTCCATCATAAGCAGTAAGGTTATGAAAGGACGTCTCTTCAGCCCTGTACTAAGCCAGGCTCGCGGTCCAACAACACTGGTTGAGAGCAGCTATCCAATTGCACCTAAGATAGGGTCTTTACAATCAAGCGAGAGGACATCTAATAACATTTCCCAGAATCAGAAACAAATTAACATTACTTCGGTCCTAAATAACCTCAAATGACAGATAACGCCAACGCCCGCAGATGTCCACGACCTCATCCATGCCCTCACCAAATCATGGCAGTACCAAATTGGGTATTGTCCCGAACATGACATTGACTCGTTGATGGGCGCTGCATGGCACGAGGCCGATAGGAACATGGACTACTATTCAAGTTTCATCCAAAAAAAACGTCACGAAGACGCCTACCTGATATATACGGAACGGTACTTCTACTACAGAGACTACTATCGTACCCTGGGAGACCTTGTCCCCACAATGATGAGCAACGCTCTAGGACTTCATATTGACAAAGTTCAGGAAGACGGTTCTGCCCGTACGACAATAAAGTCCTTCAAGCCACACTTGAGTAACAATCGGTCAGGTCTCAGAAATTCTTAAAATCCCCCAAAACAATCAGTAAGCCAAATGATAAAAACTTCTGCTCCGATAAATTCACCGCCCTGTATGATGCACCTGACACATGCATCTACGCAGAGAACCAAAACGACAGCGTCTTTAAGATCCAGAAACCTATCACAAGCAGCACTGCCGCCATCGGTAGCATCCACACAATTCGAAGCAATAATCATCGCTACGCGCCCGCACACATTTGACTAGATGGCACTCGGGCCCCTCGTGAGCCAAGCGGCAACGCATACGAGCCTCGGACAAAGGACAAGAACCTCATACAAACAAAACACATAAATGTGACAAGTCTTTTGTCTAAGATAGACTAGATCAAGCTAATGCTAAGAGATGAAGATGTCGATTTACTCTGTCTAACTGAGACATGGCTTGCACAAAAAATGGACAGCAATTTTATTCAGATAGATGGGTACGAACTGTTCAGAAAGGACCGAGGTAAGAGAGGAGGCGGCGCTTGTATCTACGTCAAAAATGAGTACATAACCAGGACATTGAAAACGGTTGGAAGCGGAAACAAAAAAGTCGGCGATGTTTGGATTACCATCCAATAAAAAAAAATCCTTTATTGTCTGAACCATTTACAGGCCACCCAAAGCCAGCGACCAGACATTCAGCTACATAGAATCCATTCTCCAGAGAGCAGCATATTTGAAAAAAAACATGTACGTTTTAAGAGATTTCAACGGCAATCAATTAAAGCCAAATAAAGTGGGCTCAATTATTAAAAGACTAAAACTATAACAGCTCATTGAGGAGCCAACTAGAATCACAAAAGAAAGGAGCTCATTGTTCGATCTGATAATCACGAACAATCAATCGTCTGTCCTCAACACCAACGTCTGTGAATCACTTGCCGACCATAAAGAAATAAGATGCCTGATCACTGTGCGTAGAGAAAGACGGAAAATAGTCATTCGGACGTATATAACCAAAGAATACTATTCACGAGACTCGTTGAAACAAGAGTTATAGAACAGAGTATTATTGCTGAACAACATGGGTAATACGGACGTTGTGAATACTCAATCGGCCATTTTCGCGACCCTCGACATAGTAGCACCAATAGTCACAATGGAACTTACACGCCCTCCAGTCAGCTGGATGGCTCTTGAACTCCATCAGGAGATACAAAACTCAAAATATTTTCAAATGTTTCTGAAAGGTCAGGCCAACAAAAAGGCTGAAAATATTACAACGAATCAAATAGCACGGATCTGACCGATGAATCGCGTGTTCTAAATGTCTCGAGATTGGTCTGCCAACCGATGAGGAAACGCGTACAAAAACTAATAGGCAAAGCAAAGAGAGATGCACACTTTGCTGAATTATGAAAAGCAAAAAACAATCCGAAGCATACTTGGAACATCCTTAATATTGTTGTGCTCCTCAACAAAACCAAAAAGACTTCAAATTATGTAAACCCTGCAGAAATAGCAGAATCATTCAATGAGTTTTTTGCTAACGTTGGAAAACCCACATACAAAGAGGTGATGAACGGAAACAACAAAATTTCCTCGGTGGTTCACGAAATACCGGTAATGCATGGGCTAACTCGGTTCACAGTTCCATCTCAAAACGACTCATCCACCAAGATTAGCCACATGTGGTCATCGAGCCCGGTGAGCAGTTTGGAAATTGTTACGGCTATTTGCGTGCTTAAAAATACAAATTCTTGTGGGAACGATGGAATAGCATTAAAGTACCTCAAGGACGGGTTATAAATTATTTTTCTGTATCTCCTGTTGCTCATCAACACATCCATTGCAACAAATACTCTTCCTCAAAATTGGAAACACGCGCTAATCAAAGCTATCCATAAAAAAGGGGAGGTAAACGACCCTTCAAATCATAGACCCATAAGCCTCATACCAATAACTCCAAAAATCTTGCAAAAGATTAATGCACGACAACTCCTTGACTACCTAGAAAAAGCAAACCTAATCAATGACTGTCAGTATGCATACAGACGTAAGACCTCTACTGAAGACGCGGTACTGAAAATTTCCGAACTCGTATACAAAGCTGTAGACGAAAACAGTTTGTCATTACTCGTGCTGCTGGACCTCTCCAAGGCAATTGACAGTGTAAATCACGACATTTTGCTGCAAAAATTGTTGCAGCTGCACATTCAAACACCCTGTTTTGAAAGCTATCTAAGGTACCGGTCCCAGTATGCCGTGTTAGATAGGAAGATAACCTCTTCTAGAAGACCGGTAAGTTTCGGGGTTCCACAAGGATCGATTGTCGGACCGGTTCTTTTCCTTCTGTTTATCAATGACATAAACTGTGGAAACCCTCTCGACAACGCCAGAATGACATTATACGCGGACGATATTGAATTGTTGTTCGTTAGACCGGCAAATGAATTAGAAAAGCTGAAGAAGGATGCAGAAACAGCGCTGACCCACATATGTGATTGGTATTCTTCAAATGGGTTAAAAGTTAATACAAGTATGACACAGTGCATTATCCTGGGATTCAAAGCAAATACACGGAGAGTTCCCAAGAATTTTGATGTTGATTGTATGGGCGCAATAATTCCTCTTGTCAGCAGAGTCAAAAGTCTGGGAGTGTGGCTTGATCCCAATACGACATTTGGACATCATGTTGATAAGCTCTGTTCCAAGCTGAATGGTACACTAATGTTTCTCAGTCGAACAGAGGAACAACTAGACTTCAAGTCCAGTCTTCTTGTAATCAATTCTCTGATTTTCACAATTAAACTACTGCCCTACCATATGGGGTAAGTGCACGAAAACATTACTCTCAGACATTCAACGTTGCATAAACTTCACTGCAAAAGTAGGTCACAATGGGAACTTAAGAAAGGGCAATCACGTGACACCAATTCTCAAGAAACTGGGGTGGCTGAACATCCAGGAACGATTAAAGCTGAATGAAGCAATACGAGTTTTTAAAATTCAGAACAAGCTTTCCTGTTCAAACGGTGTTATGTTGACAACACTGAGTACAGGTGAACAGAGATTGGGGCCAAAGCTTTCTCTATTTTAGGTTCAAAAAGTTTCATCAAGCTACCAGCTGATATTCAGAATTGCGCAACCGTATCTTCTATCAAGCAGAAATATACCATTATATTGCTTGCCCGCAGGCAGGGGTAGGCAGATTCAAACAATTGATGACGATTAACACAAAACTGGTAACATGAAACTATATTTTCCTGCTCGCTCAGAGCATCAACACAATCACCCTGTCAACAAAACACAAACACAACCTCATATACTATTTTCCTCTGATCTCTCTTTGTATCTGTCTTCAAACAAATGGTAACTGCCAACTCAAACACGGCTGCACTGTTACCGAATCCTCCTAATTCTCCTCAGCGTGCTCTGTCACTTTTGAATTTTATTATTATTATTATTTTTAATCTGATTCATGTTCATTTTGTTTGATAATACACAGCTTAGATCTGTGTCTGCATCTGGTGATCTGTATACTTTATGCACAAATTTCGTGTAAAAAAACACCATACTGTTTATGTATGCTTCTTTACATCTGGATATATGTATGCATATGTACGTATATGTATGTATACGTGTGTA
>SDVV010013897.1:0-14970 GCA_016164225.1 Gammarus roeselii | reverse complement strand
AGAACAAGTGAGTGCAGACACACACTCTCCGGCCAGTGGCGACACTCACTGGGCAGCGGCAGCAGACCTGGCACCCCACACTGCTCCCTCGCTATAGGCACACATAACACACTCCATCTCACGCTCGTCTTACGCGTGTTACATATCTTTGGCTACTAATCACTAGTGTAACTTGTGTTATTTTCAGTACGCTATTGATTTCACCTGTTGACGTGTTACCATTTCTTTATGAAAAAGACAAATTATGAAACCAATTGATCTTCATTCAACCCTGATTTACCCAATTATTCGCAACCCTGAACTGAAAATCGTAACACTCGGACATTTATTAGGCGCCCGGGAGAGTGCAAATACTCCCACCGTAGGTTGGACTAGACTAACTAACACACCGCATTGTCCACCTAGGGCCCCTGCGGGCGTCTAACGATACATAATTCTATAACTAATCCAAAATTGATCACCATGGAAATGGGGCACAGATGAATAATAGAGCACACAAAATAAAAAATACTAAAATAAAGTGTTAATGATCTATAAAATGAATAATCATCCATCCACCCCTACGTAGATACAGAATAGGTTTAACTTAGATTTGGGAGGGGGGAGCAAAGGTTCCAGGATTCAGAGGGGCCTCAAGAGGGTCCCACAGTTTCTCAAGAGGGTCCCGAAGGGTGTCCAGAGTGTCCCAAAGGACCCCAGAAGGGTCCAAGTGGGTCTCCCTCAAATCCTCCTGGTCTTCAGTGAACCCCGGGTTCCCGAAACTCCGGGTCCCTTCAGTCCCGCGGATCCCACGAGTACCCCTCCTTCCCTGGGTTACCTTGTCTCCACCAACCTCGATATATAAAATAATACCCAATGCAAAATTTAAAATCATAAAAAAAATGGCAGAGAAAAATAATAGAGCCCAGGAAAGGAGAAATAGTAAAATACTAAAATAAAGTGTTAATGATCTATAAAATAAATAATCATCCATCCACCCAAAGTGAAGCATTTAGTGTACAGAAGTTACCAAGTGTGAAATATTTAGAGCACAGTAGTTACAATAGCTAAGCATTTGAGAAGTGCACTTGTACCTCAAAACAAAATGAACGTTAAAAAATGTGATTCTCATGATTGAAAATAATAAATAGCAAGCAATGAAACATTTTCAATAAGCAGTGCAACCGAGGGTAGAGAAGCCATGCTACCTTTCTATAGAGCAGAGAACAGCTGGCTATTCTAATCTGCATGCCGATGTGCTGAATGCCCCAGAAGAAGGGGTGGTGCGTGAAGATGTAGAGCAGTGAGCCCAGCATTATGCCCGTGGCGAAGGCCCAGCCCATCCAAGGCTCCGTAAGACCAGGCTCGTCGCTCAGGTGACGGATGAGGTAGCCCAGCAGCAGGGGCTGCCCAATCCTGAGGAGAGGTCTAGCGATGAGACCGGGCTAGAGGATAGGAGGAGCTCGATAGAATCGAACGTCCCTTGGCCAAGTCAAAATTGAAACCCGAGGCACCAAGACATCGGGAGTAGGAAAGAACAGCAAATTTGGAAATAATAGTTTCTCGTGTCGGTTAAAATGTGGCTGTGGAGAAAATGGTTCTCAAGACGATAATAACACGAAAGGGAAGTTAACAGTGCCTTGACCGTGATGAGGAGCGCTCCAGTTCAGCTGGCCGCATGATAACGTGCATGGTAGTTAGGTGAAGGACGGTGGAAGAAGGAGGAGGACGGTGGAGGAAGGAAGGGTGGAGGACGGTGAAGGAAGGGCGGGTGGAGGACGGTGAAGGAAGGGAGGGTGGACGACGGTGGAGGAAGGGAGGGTGAGGGACGGTGAAGGAAGGGAGGGTGGAGGACGGTGGAGGACGGTGGAGGAAAGGAGGGTGAAGGACTGTAAAGGAAGATTCGGTGGAGAAAGGGAGAGTGAAGAACGGTGAAGGAAGGGAGGGTGGAGGACGGTGGAGGACGTTGGAGGAAGGGAGGGTGGAGGACGGTGGAGGACAGTGGAAAAAGAGGGCGAAGGACGGTGGACGAAGGGAGGGTGGAGGACGGCGGAGGAACGGACTGTTGAAGGACGGTGGAGGAAGACAGGGTGGAAGACTTAAAACATGGATACATTGCTTTAGTAAAATATACCCGGACAGATAGATCCAAAAGCAAATCTTATAAATAAGTGCATTCATCAATTGAAACGGTAACATTTCGCCATATTACCTAGAAAACAAGACCGCATTCTCCACGTTGACATGATAGAGTGAATGAAGTGTAGAGGAATAGGTAGAGGCAGCAGAGTAGCTCAAGCTAACCCAAGAACTGAAAATAAATCGGTACGTGAACAGCATCGAAATGGCACCACAAGTAGTCAGCAACGCTGTGAGTCACCTCGATGAGCGAGAGTGCAAGAACTGCATCACACTGATGGAGAGGACAAGCTTTATGCATCATGAAAGGCGCTACATGAAATCATCAGCACCCGGTGTAACATACGAGACTTGCTTAAAGTAGCAGGGTTGCTGGCGCGATGGAGTCCATGAAGTAACATATTAACGGTGCGGAGAGTCGAGCCCAACGGCTTTCGGTGCTCATGTTCAGGCGCAGGCTTAACCAGAGCGTTATTAGCAAATGCCCAGCTCAAGGACGTCGGGCACGGGACCTGCATCAGTCGACAAAAGGCGTCATTACAGCTTACTCTCAACTGACAGCTTACTCTCAACTGACAGCTTACTCTCAACTGACAGCTTACTCTCAACTGACAGCTTACTCTCAACTGACAGCTTACTCTCAACTGACAGCTTACTCTGAACTGTCAGCTTACTCTGAACTGTCAGCTTACTCTCAACTGTCTTGTAGTCTGTTGGCAGAAATCTCTGCATCAGTGCACTACAGCAAATAATGGAAAAATATCATTTAAAAGCAGTATTTTACTTTCCTCAGTCGCAAAGGATTACTCCCTCATTAGCATGTTGTTACCGGGATTTTATCGTCTGGTTCACATTAGAACATCATGAGTGCAATCTGCAGAAAGTTTTTAAAATACTGAAATCCATCCACAAAATCAGGTGCAACACCTTCAAGCTCATCATCAGCGGAGAAGTAACGCTTAGGGCTCTTTGCCCAGACTAACATACACATCGTTTTTGAGATGTTATAGCTACACAATATCACAGGGCTGAGCAAAATTACTACCAAAGTCTAGAAGCCTCTGCAATGCTGATAGAGTTGGAGCTGTCAACACCATATCATCGGCATAGCCAAGATTATTAACTCAGCAACTGGCAACATGACACCCTATCTTCTCCCTGCCTAATTGCTAAATCAGATAATCTGTGTAAACATTATACAACATGACGACTATTGATCTCCTTGTCTAGTTGCATTGATACAATGATAGGGAGCTGTTTCTGGACTCCTCACCGCACGAGAAATTTCTGCTCTCAGTATACGGAGGACAACCAACACAACGATTTGAGGAGGGGCTCGTCCCTCAATAACATTTCTGAACAAAGTCCAGTGATTTACTCCATCAAACGCTTTCTCGGCATCAAAGAAATACATGAAGACATGAGAGTCCCAAACTCTGTAGTTGTTCTACTGTTTGTTTCAATGCAAATATTGACATTTCTTTTAAACAACTGACGGTCTGCCATGAAGAAATACGTTTGCAATCTTACAAGAATGATCTGCAGAAAAACTTGGGATTTTGAGGTGACGAAAGTAATGGACAATATTGATTCATGTCAGATGGATCCTTCGTTCTACATTTCAGAAGCAAAATAATAACTACATCCATTACATTTCTGTGCAACTGATCCCTCTGTCATATCCTTTTATGAGGCGAAGTGATAGTCTCTTTGACAGATCATTCACTGAGGTTAAGTGACAGTCCCTTCCTCCGATCCTCCAAAGAGGTGACGTGGCGGCCCCTTCCTCTGATCCTTCATTGAGGTCAAGTGGCGGACCCTTTGTCAGACCCCTCAATGAGGTTAAGTGACAGTCCCTTCGTCAGATCCTTCAATACGACTGAAAGATGGTCCATTAGTCCGATCCATTTAAATAATATATGCAAATTTGTGTGAAGGTGTCAATGTGCAGACTTTGTATCATGCGAAATTTTTACAAGTGCAACTGGCCAGGAAACCTGTTTGGGAAAGTTGATATAAAAAGCACAGTAGTTCCCCTTTTAGTTGGAATATGTTATAACGCAAAAACGCTACTAAAGTGTAACATGAAATAAGAGTTCTGAAAAAAAATAAGTTAGTGCTTTCTATTTTCCAGTACTTCAGCAGTAAGTAAGCATAAAGTACACCAGGTGGATGAACAGGGTTATTGCCACGTTGTTAAGGAAGCCGAAAAGATTAAAGAGTCACAGATGATGCCAATAGATTCCCTTCCAAGCACGCCTCAGCAACACGAGGAATCGAGGGTACAGTTTTAAATATCGCTTTACAAGGCATCGACAGAAGAGACATTTTAATGATACGTTCATATGCAGCGAGGACACAAACGACCACTGTAACTTTGCATCTCCTTTGTAGGTATCATTTACTTTTGCTACCATTCTAGAGGAGGCGTTCATATGCAGCGAGGACACAAACGACCACTGTAACTTTGCATCTCCTTTGTAGGTATCATTTACTTTTGCTACCATTCTAGAGGAGGCGTTCATATGCAGCGAGGACACAAACGACCACTGTAACTTTGCATCTCCTTTGTAGGTATCATTTACTTTTGCTACCATTCTAGAGGAGGCGTTCATATGCAGCGAGGACACAAACGACCACTGTAACTTTGCATCTCCTTTGTAGGTATCATTTACTTTTGCTACCATTCTAGAGGAGGCGTTCATATGCAGCGAGGACACAAACGACCACTGTAACTTTGCATCTCCTTTGTAGGTATCATTTACTTTTGCTACCATTCTAGAGGAGGCGTTCATATGCAGCGAGGACACAAACGACCACTGTAACTTTGCATCTCCTTTGTAGGTATCATTTACTTTTGCTACCATTCTAGAGGAGGCGTTCATATGCAGCGAGGACACAAACGACCACTGTAACTTTGCATCTCCTTTGTAGGTATCATTTACTTTTGCTACCATTCTAGAGGAGGCGTTTATATGCAGCGAGGACACAAACGACCACTGTAACTTCGCATCTCCTTTGTAGTTATCGTTTACTTTTGCTACCATTCTAGAGAAGGAACATCAAGGAGGGACTGAGGAAATACGGACGCCACAACGCACTTCTCTGGCCATGGTACTGGAGGAAGGGAAGAAGGACGAAAGGAGAGACTGTGGAAATACAGACAACACGACGCCCTTCTGGGGTCAAGGTACTGGAGAAGGTTGATATTCAATTGAGATATTGAAACTAGTCGTTAGTCCATGAACGATCAATCTCAGGTAAGTCAACTTGGCCACCATGGAAAAGGTTCTATCTTTCGAGGAGTGTAGATAGGTCCCAAACGAGATATAATTACTGCGGAAGCGTCTTTAATGGAAACCAACCTTCATTCAACTTCACAGTGTTTATACTTCAACCAATGAGGTTCAGAGTAGAATTAACATGCAGGAAGTATAATAATTGCTCTGCTAGCAGATTACAGTCACTTTATAACAAACAGTTCATTACAATTGGTAACATCATCAACTTTCACTCAAAGATTGAAGAGGCAAAATGTATCCACAGGAAAGAATAAAATACAATAAAATCGATATTAAATACCTAATGAGATATTATTGTAGAGTAGCTACAAATCCATTGCTAAATGAACGCTTATGACGAGATAGGTACAGGAGAGTATCGCCCTAACCTCAAAGAGCGATGCTGGGGTGTGGTCCAGCAGATATAAATACGTACCTTATTGAATGTGGGGTCGGGACTAGCGGAGGGGGTGTGTTTGAACCTGTTTCACCGTTAGCCGGGGACATGCAAAGGAGAGTCCACATGACCCTTGACTAAAGAAGTGAGAAGCACGACAAAGGCCACCGTTAGCCGGGGACATGCAAAGGAGAGTCCACATGACCCTTGACTAAAGAAGTGAGAAGCACGACAAAGCCCACCGTTAGCCGGGGACATGCAAAGGAGAGTCCACATGACCCTTGACTAAAGAAATGAGAAGCACGACAAAGCCCACCGTTAGCCGGGGACATGCAAAGGGGTCCACATGACCCTTGACTAAAGAAGTGAGAAGCACGACAAAGGCCACCGTTAGCCGGGGACATGCAAAGGAGAGTCCACATGACCCTTGACTAAAGAAGAGCACGACAAAGGCCAGGACATGCAACCTGAAGATTGAGAGACCGTTCTAAGGAACCTTCCAGACAATACCGAGTCCCAATTAAACGACAACAGTATGCAATCTGCAGATTTTCCTGTTAATTCCAAGAATAGGTCATAAAAAACTGAAGGCACTCGTGTAAGCTGAGCTAACCTAGCCTCAACTGGCCAGTCATTATTATGAAGATGCCTTATTGGAGTGCGTAGATTTATATACAGTTTTCAAATGTGGTGGAGCGCAGGAAGAATCAATCTCCAAAGGACTAAAATGTAACTCATCCTTTCAACACGATGTGCTTGTTATGATGACCGTAATGGGCATATAAATACGCGTAATATCAATGATCTACATATGAATCGGACACGGTCGCTTATATGAAAAAGACACCGTCGGAGACACAAAATTAACCAATCATCATCATGTTGCCAGGACCGACAAACCAACGCAAACGACGGAACATCAACTCTCTGACATGACCAAATTATTAAAGCCTTAGACTTTACTTTTCAAGACTTCTAGAAACCACTTTCGATTTTAGAAAGATTAATCCTTGTAGGACAGTGGACTTGTGCTGAACTTAGGTGCGGGCGCTTCATGACAGAGCCAGTCGTGACAGAGCCCTTCGGAACAGAGCACCAGTCAGCAATTCGACCGCTCGGTGCAAGTTAAGACGCCCTTCTTGCTGATCGTCGACTCGCCCCTCGAGCTGAACAGACCCAAGCAGGCCTCACGTCTAACACAATTTGTATTGAAAGAAATGATAAGTTGTTCGCCCGTCACTCTCAGGAAGAACAGAACTTTCGGCGATGCCAGATCGGAAGAAACATGAATGTGAAACCCAGACTTGAGCTGACTTCGATAAGAGCACCTAAGAAGCTCAAAGCTAAGCAATACACCTTACATCGCTGTTCTGCAACTCAACTCTTGCAACCACAGCCTCACCATAAACTTTGAGACCACGATCAATGATCTAAACCCTGTCAACCTGTCCCTCACCACAAACCTTACGACCAGGATTTCGTCAACACAAACCTTGCCACCAGGAAAATTACTACAAACCTTGCGACCGCAGTTCCTTCCTACAAACCTTGTGGCGATTCCCTCACCACAAACCTTGCCACCAGAAAGTTACTACAAACCTTGCGACTAGTCCCTCACCACAAAACTTGCAACCATAGATCCTCACCATAAATCTGGCAACCGGAGTCCCTCACCATAAACCTTGTAAGCCCAGTCCCTCACCACAAACCATGCAAGCCCAGTTCCATATCACAAACCATGCGACGCCAGCTCACCACAAACCTTGCGGAACACCAGCGCACTGGACGAGGCCCGGGCCTGAAGGCTCAACTGGCGACACATAAAGTTGAAAGGGTGGTACACAAAGATGTGCAATACCGCCACCCCAACAATAGCTCCCCCGCACACCAGGGGGCCGGGTAAGGAGGTGTGAGGCCCACCTTCGTAGTGACGGATGAGCCAGCCCAGGAGGATTGGCTGCAGCAGTCTGCCGTCAGAAGGAGGAGGAGAGATGGATACAGGATGTGGGGGGAGGGCAGCATGACAAATGAGCCAGTCCAGGAGGGGTGATCTGCCACAATCTGCTTTCATGAGGAGGGATGAGCACGGCATTGGAGGAAGGGCAGGCAACACGATCACACATCACCAGATGTGTGTCAGGCTACGGAAAGCTGCTGTCAGGACAGCAGCCGTTTATGCACGGAACACCAGAAATATTCGAGGTAGCATGAAGCAATGTATACACACGAATAGCTTGAACAGGTAGTCTTCACATGGGTATTAATGGCAATATGTAGATTAGATTAGAGTGTCAAGGCTTTCTAGAGCACTGGAGTCGAAGTCCTTCTGGCACCGAACTGGCAATATGTAGAACCGGAACCTGTATATGAATCATAACTTAACTGATATACTACAGAAATCTATTGTTGCTACTACATGGAACCGTATATATGTGACGGTATGGATGTATGAATTGGCTTACATGCGTTTTCCCAACAGTCGGGTGACTAATTTGGGCTGTCACAGGAGGGAATGGGGAATCGCTCAATCTCCCTACCACAACCGAACTGTTTTACCGAGACTCGAACTCACAACAAGCAGCACCAGAAGCTGGCACTCTGCCAATGCGGTGATGTTCATGGTCAGATGCATCTGCTTCTAGTCCCTGAGCTGATCCTTTCCTCTGGAGGATGGTGCCGCTCCATGACAGTAGCCACAAACTGACGCAGTACATGAAAGAATAATTTTGATCCAGACCTTTCTACTCTACTTTGAATCAGACCTGGCTACTCTAATTAGATCCAGACCTGGCTACTCTAATTAAATCTAGACCAGGCTGCTCTTCTTTGAATCAGACATGGCTACTCTTCTTTGAATCAGACATGGCTACTCTTCTTTGAATCAGACATGGCTACTCTTCTTTGAATCAAACATGGCTACTCTAATTAGATCCAGACCAGGCTACACTAGTTGGATCCAGGCATAGTTACATAATTTCATAGGTAGTAAAGGTTACTTTGTTTGTTCAAATAGACAACAACTCGGACGTGGAAGTCTTTGGGGTGCAGCTCTTGTGGGCCTTCAAGATACGCGCCGTATCTATTATGTAAGATGAAGCTTGCTTATTAGAAACGGTACGTGTTCAAATGTCGCTATAAGCAACAAGGTGCAAATCATTATGACAGGCAATGACAGAGCGGTATCTTCAGCGTCGTTTAAGCCCGTTAAAGGTGCTGATTGAGTGCCCCGTAAAAGACGGTCTTGAGGCAAAAAGGACAGTTTTACGAGGCAGTTTATTCCCAGGACCACCAATTGAAGTGTCGCTGATAACAGATGGAGGAACGAGAGACATAAGGAGACGTCAAGGCTGTCAGAGTTAGGCCTGGGCATAGGAAGCGGTCAGGACGAGGGGAGGGTAACAATCATAATTGGCACCATCAAAAAATGCCAATTACAATATCTGTTGGCAAAACAATATCAACGATCCAATTTTGTTGGAGTAATAAAAACTGACACGGACAAAAATTCCTAAATAAAACACATGACATAAGAAAAACAGTCATACCGATGGGTAGGGTGAGTAGGGTGGAGGGTGTGTAGGTAGGTAGGTAGACTTTGTTTAGATCTAGCTACCACAACAAATCGGTTACAAAAAATGACGTGGAGCAACAAAATATAAATATACATGAAACGAACTAATTCTAAGTGACGAGACGTGACGAGCTGCAAAAGTTTCTACGTGAAGGCCATGCTAATGCTCTGACCCTCCTTCTAGAAGGTTCGTTGACATCATTCGTAGTCGAATGCCACAGGAACAAGGGAAGTCTGTAGCTACGAGGCTTAGAGCCGCGACATGCAACAAACATGAGCGACTTGGGGCATTGCAGTCACGAGTCATCAACACGAGGGGAAAAAGTCCTAGCCCTCATTAGAAGCCGAATGGCAGAATAATTAGACACTTACACAAACAAAACATTGCCACGCATTCGTAGTCGAGTGTGCTTCTGATCAGAGTATTGGCGTATTTAGTCACCAGTTCAGAAACACTTTCCTGCTGTCACGTTGTATCAACTACGTGCTTTCGTAACGGCAAAATTTTAGGAAATATACATCAACAGAATTAGGTAACGCCTCAAATCCCCCCCTTAATGCAGTAATGTTGAGTAGGGAATGCTGGCGAGAAATCCCACCAAGAATGGGGTACTCTTTTAGTGACGCCTCGCCCTTCGCTTTTGCGGGGACAGACGGGCTCTGTCAGACCTGCAGTAGCAGGTTAGCAGACCTACTGTAGTAGGTTCCGAGATCTACTGAAGCAGGCCTGCTGGTCTGTTTTAGCAGGTTGGCAACAGATCATGGCATTCTCTAAACAGGCAGTCAGAAAGGCGTCTTTTGTACCCGCTGCAATGATCGTGTTTAGCTAAGCCTTGCGTGCGAGGGGTCGAGTGGGCATCAGTGCCTCCACTGATCGGCCTTCGTGAGCGGACTGCTCGTGATCAGCTATCGTGAATACAAGGAGTTAGAAAAAAAGAGATCCGCAACTGAAACTCTACCCGTCCATTGAGTTTACGGGTGCATTGAGCGACAGACTCATTCAATAACGCGGGTGCAGAGTACGTCAAACTGGCTGATGAGCGGGAGGAAGTGACGCAGATTGGGCAAGGGTAATAGCGCGGGTGCAGAGTACGTCAAACTGGCTGATGAGCGGGAGGAAGTGACGCAGATTGGGCAAGGGTAATAGCGCGGGTGCAGAGTACGTCAAACTGGCTGATAAGCGGGAGGAAGAGGCGCAGATGGGGCAAGGGTAATAACGCGGGTGCAGAGTACGTCAAACTGGCTGATAAGCGGGAGGAAGAGGCGCAGATGGGGCAAGGGTATTAACGCAGGTGCAGAGTACGTCAAACTGGCTGATAAGCGGGAGGAAGTGGTGCAGATGGGGCAAGGGTAAAAGAACTTCAAAGAACTTGTTCTTCGAAGCCTTGTGACTACTATGGAGAAGCAGTTTGATGATGATGGAGAACACTGATGTAGACATTTGATGATGTTAGAAGATAATGATTCAGTCATTTGACGATAATGGAGGACAATGATGTAACCATTAGAGGGTTGAAGGATAATGATCCGGTAATTTGACGATGACAGAGGACAATGATTTGATGACGTTACGAGAACAATTGAACAATGATTTGATGATGATACGAGAACAATTGAACAATGATTTGATGATGATACGAGAACAATTGAGCAATGATTGGATGATGATACGAGAACAATTGAGCAATGATCGGATGATGATACGAGAACAATTGAGCAATGATCGGATGATGATACGAGAACAATGGAGCAATTATTGGATGATACGAGAACAATGGATCAATGATTGGATGATGATACGAGAACAATGGAGCTATGGATTGGATGATGATACGCGAACAATTGAGCAATGATTGGATGATGAAACGAGACAAAACAATTGAGCAATGATTGGATGATGAAACGAGACAAAACAATTGAGCAATGATTGGATGATGATAGAACAATGAAGCAATGGTTGGATGATGATACAAGAACAATTGATCAAGGATTGGATGATGATACGAGAACAATTGAGCAATGATTGGATGATTATACGAAAACAATGGAGCAATGATTATATGATGATACGAGAACAATGGAGAAATAATATGATTGGATGATGATACGAGAACAATGGATCAATGATTGGATGATGATACAAGAACAATTGAAAAATGATTGGATGATGATACGAGAACAATGGAGCAATGATAAGATGATACGAGAACAATAGATCAATGATTGGATGATGAAACGAGAACAATGGATCAATGATTGGATGATACGAGAACAATGGAGCAATGATTGGATGATGATACAACAATTGAGCAATGATTGGATGATGATACGAGAACAGTGAAGCAATGATTTGACGATGATACGAGAACGATGGAGCAATGATTGGATGATACGAGAACAATGGATCAATGATTGGATGATGATACGAGAACAATGGATCAATGATTGGATGATGATACGAGAACAATGGAGCAATGATTGCATGATGATACGAGAACAATTGAGCATGATTGGATGATGATACAACAATTGAGCAATGATTGGATGATGATATGAGAACAATGGAGCTATGATTGCATGATGATACGAGAACAATTGAGCAATGATTTGATGATGATACGAGAACAATTGAGCAATGATTGGATGATGATACGAGAACAATTGATCAATGATTGGATGATGATACGAGAACAATGGAGCAAGGATTGGATGATGATACGAGAACAATGGAGCAATGATTGGATGATACGAGAAAAATGGGTCAATGATTGGCTGATGATACGGGAACATTGGATCAATGATTGGATGATGATACGAGAACAATTGAGCAATGATTGGATGATGATACGAGAACAATTGAACAATGATTGGAGGATGATACGACAACAATTGAGCAATGATTAGATGATGATATGAGAACCATGGATCAATGATTAAATGATGATACGAAAACAATTGAGCAATGATTGGATGATGATACGAGAACAATGGAGCAAGGATTATATGATGATACGAGAACAATGGAGAAATTATATGATTGGATGATGATACGAGAACAAAGGATCGATGATTGGATGATGATACGCGAACAATTGAGCAATCATTGGATGATGATACGGGAACAATGGAGCAATGATTGGATGACGATACGAGAACAATGGAGAAATTATATAATTGGATGATGATACGAGAACAATGGATCAATGATTGGATGATGATACGGGAACAATGAAGCAATGATTGGATGATGATACGAGAACAATTGAGCAATGATTGGATGATGATACATGAACAATGGAGCAATAATTTGATGATGGTGATGATGATACAAGAACAATGGAGCATTGATTGGATGATGATACGTTACCAATGGAGCAATGATTAGATGATGATACGAGAACCATGGAGAAATGATATGATTGGATGATGATAGGAGAACAATTGAGCAATGATTGGATGATGATACGTGAACAAAGGAGAAATGAGATGATTGGATGATGATACGAAAACAACGGATCAATGATTGCATGATGATACGAGAACAATGGAGCAATGATTGGATGATGATACGAGAACAATTGAGCAATGATTGGATGATGATACGACAACAATTGAGCAATAATTGGATGATGATACGAGAACAATGGATCAATGATTGGATGATGATATGAGAACTATTGAGCAATGATTGGATGATGATACGAGAACAATGGAGCAATGATTATATGATGATACGAGAACAATGGAGAAATTATATGATTGGATGATGATACGAGAACAATGGATCAATGATTGGATGATGATACGAGAACAATTGAGCAATCATTGGATGATGATACGGGAACAATGGAGTAATGATTGGATGATGGTACGAGAACAATGGAGAATGATATGATTGGATGATGATACGAGAACAATTGAGCAATGATCGGATGATGATACGAGAACAATGGACCAATGATTGGATGATGATACGAGAACAATTGAGCAATGATTGGATGATGATACGAGAACAATGAAGCAATGATTGGAAGATGATACGCGAACAATGGAGCAATGATTGGATGATACGAGAACAATAGATCAATGATTGGATGATACGAGAACAATGGATCAATGATTGGATGATGATACGAGAACAATTGAGCAATGATTGGATGATGATACAAGAACAATTGAGCAATGATTGGAGGATGATACGACAACAATTGAGCAATGATTAGATGATGATATGAGAACAATGGAGCAATGATTGGATGATGATACGAGAACAATGGAGCATTGATTGGATGATGATACGAGAACAATTGAGCAATGATAGGATGATAATACGACAACAATTGAGCAATAATTGGATGATGATACGAGAACAATGGATCAATGATTGGATGATGATATGAGAACAATTGAGCAATGATTGGATGATGATACGAGAACAATGGAGCAATGACTATATGATGATAAGAGAACAATGGAGAAATTATATGATTGGATGATGATCCGAGAACAATGGATCAATGATCGGATGATGATACGAGAACAATTGAGCAATCATTGGATGATGATACGGGAACAATGGAGCAATGATTGGATGATGATACGAGAACAATGGAGAAATTATATGATTGGATGATGATACGAGAACAATTGAGCAATGATTGGATGATGATACGAGAACAATGGACCAATGATTGGATGATGATACGAGAACAATGGAACAATGATTAGATGATGATACGCGAACAATGGAGCAATGATTCGATGATACGAGAACAATGGATCAATGATTGGATGATGATACGAGAACAATGGACCAATGATTGGATGATACGAGAACAATGGAACAATGATTGGATGATGATACGAGAACAATGGAGCAATGATAGGATGATACGAGAAAAATGGAGCAATGATTGGATGATGATACGGGAACAATGGATCAATGATTGGATGATGATACGAGAACAATTGAGCAATGATTGGATGATGATACGAGAACAATTGAGCAATGATTGGATGATGATACAACAACAATTGAGCAATGATTGGATGATGATACGAGAACAATGAACCAATGATTGGATGATGATACGCGAACAATGAAACAATGATTTGATGATGATGATGATGATACGAGAACAATAGAGCATTGATTGGATGATGATACGAGACCAATGGAGCAATGATTGGATGATGATACGAGAACAATGGAGAAATTATATGATTGGATGATGATACGAGAACAATGGACCAATGATTGGATGATACGAGAAAAATTGAGCGATGATTGGATGATGATACGCGAACAATGGAGCAATGATTGGATGATGAAACGACAACAATGGAGCAATTATATGATTGGATGATGATACGAGAACAATGGAGCAATGATTGGATGATGATACGAGAACAATTGAGCAATGATTGGATGATGATACGAAAACAATTGAGCAATGATTGGAGGATGATACATGAACAATGGAGCAATAATTTGATGGTGATGACGATACGAGAACAATGAAGCATTGATTGGATGATGATACGAGACCAATGGAGCAATGATTGGATGATGATACGAGAACAATGGAGAAATGATATGATTG
>SDVV010013896.1:0-14970 GCA_016164225.1 Gammarus roeselii | reverse complement strand
CTGGTCTTCAGGAGATGTGAGGCTGGTCTTCAGGAGATGTGAGGCTGGTCTTCAGGAGATGTGAGACGGGTCTTCAGGAGATGTGAGGCTGGTCTTCAGGAGATGTGAGGCGGGTCTTCAGGAGATGTGAGGCTGGTTTTCAGGAGATGTGAGGCTGGTCTTCAGGAGATGTGAGACGGGTCTTCAGAAAATATGAGGATGGTCTTCAGGAGATGTGAGGCGGGTCATCATGAGATGTGAGGCTGGCCTTCCGGAGATGTGAGGCGGGTCTTCAGGAGATGTGAGGCGGGTCTTTAGGAGATGTGAGGCGGGTCTTCAGGAGATGTGAGGCGGGTTTTCAGGAGATGTGAGGCTGGTCTTCAGGAGATGTGAGGCTGGTCTTCAGGAGATGTGAGGCTGGTCTTCAGGAGATGTGAGACGGGTCTTCAGGAGATGTGAGGCTGGTCTTCAGGAGATGTGAGGCGGGTCTTCAGGAGATGTGAGGCTGGTTTTCAAGAGATGTGAGGCGGGTCTTTAGATGTGAGGCGGGTCTTCAGGAGATGTGAGGCGGGTCTTCAGGAGATGTGAGGCGGGTCTTCAGGAGATGCGAGGCGGGTCTTCGGGAGATGCGAGGCTGGTTTCCTAAAGAAAAGAGTGCTTGTCAGGGAGTGGCTGAAGGGTGACACGGACCCTGATTCAATAATGGGCTGACTGCAGAGAGGAGGCGAGATGAAGGGGCTGGATGGAGGAAGGAGCTTCGTACTTGCTTGACAGTAACACACTGCCAGGCTGGGCTGGATGGAGGAAGGAGCTTAGTACTTGCTTGACAGTAACATACTGCCTGGCCGGGCTGGATGGAGGAAGGACCTTAGTAATTGCTTGACAGTATCGCACTGCCAGGCCGGGCTGGATGGAGGAAGGAGCTTAGTACTTGCTTGACAGTACCATACTGCCAGGCCGGGCTGGATGGAGGAAGGAGCTTAGTACTTGCTTGACAGTACCATACTGCCAGGCCGGGCTGGATGGAAGAAGGAGCTTAGTACTTGATTGACAGTAACACACTGCTAGGTTGGGCTGGATGGAGGAAGGAGCTTAGTACTTGCTTGACAGTAACACACTGCCAGGCCAGGCTGGATAGAGGAAGGAGCTTAGTACTTGCTTGACAGTAACATACTGCCAGACCGGGCCGGATGGAGGAAGGAACTTAGTACTTGATTGACAGTAACACACTGCAAGGCCGGGCTGGATGGAGGAAAGAGCTTAGTTATTGCTCGACAGTAAAAAACTGCCAGGCCAGGCTGAATGGAGAAAGGAGCTTAGTACTGGCTTGACAGTAACATACTGCCAGGCCGGGCTGGATGGAGGAAGGAGCTTAGTTTTTGCTTGACAGTAAAAAACTGCCAGGCCAGGCTGATTGGAGGAAGGAGCTTAGTACTTGCTTGACAGTCACATACTGCCTGGCCGGGCTGGATGGAGGAAGGAGCTTAGTTTTTGCTTGACAGTAACACACTGCCAGGCCGGGCAGGATGGAGGAAGGAGCTTAGTACTTGATTGACAGTAACACACTGCAAGGCCGGGCTGGATGGAGGAAGGAGATTAGTTATTGCTCGACTGTAAAAAACTGCCAGGCCGGGCTGATTGGAGGAAGGAGCTTAGTACTTGCTTGACAGTAACACACTGCAAGGCCGGGCTGGATGGAGGAAGGAGCTTAGTTCTTGCTTGACAGTCACTTTATACGATTGAATTGCATTATCGATTTACATGATCAATGGAATATATCACCTGACGTCAATATGACCTGATATGTGAGTCAGAATATCAGCATAGAGCAGTTTGAGAGTTTATTGTACAGTGATAATTCAGTTTGCACCAGTACAATTGGTTTGGTGGCGTAGTAGTTGCTGTTCTAGACAACAGAAGACGGCAGTGCCCATAATATATTATTTCATTCACGAAACATCAGTTGGCGGAATTTAGAAGAAAAAGTCCGGCAAAAAAAACGTTTAAAATCAGCTATGTTAATTAGGAGGATAAAAAAAATTATTGTTGATTGGGAGGACAGGAGGTTGATAAGAGGTTGATAAGGAGGATAAGAAGAGGTTATGGATGTTCGTGCAGTTATTTTACATGAAACGATGATGTCATTGAAGCTGCAAGGCCTAGTAATGAAACAATTCAGCTGAAGAGTTTATCAACACAGCTTCAATTCTGACAGAAGACACATAAACTGTATGATAAGGGTTCTGTATGATAAAGGCTCCATGAAGGAAGATGCGGCATTGTAATCCTGTAATTTGATAACGGCGTTGTAAAAGTAATATTTTCAAGTTTTAAATTTATGTCGTTATAAACTTTTTTTTTTTTCATGATCATCATGTCAGGAAACGTGCGGAGAAGAAGATCTGGTAATGACGTAACAAACTATGAACTGCATGAGATGATACCAATAAAACCATTCATGCAATCGTCCTCAATTGCTTACTGCATCTAATGTGTTAGAAATATTGACAGTGTAACAGAAATATGACACTGTACTATCGCCCCCAAAAATATTTCAGCACCGAACAATTGATCTTCACTAAAATCAAGCTCTAAAATCAACCACTAAAGTCAACCACTAAGTCAACCACTAAAGTCTTCCAGTAAAGTCAACCACTGAAGTCAACCACTAAAGTCAACCACTTAAGTCAACCAGTAAAGTCAACCACTTAAGTCAACCACTTAAGTCAACCACTAAAGTCAACCACTAAAGTCAACCACTAGAGTCAACCACTAAAGTCAACCACTAAAGTCAATCACTAAAGTCAACCAGTAAAGTCAACCACTAAAGTCAACCAGTAAAGTCAACCAGTAAAGTCAACCACTAAAGTCAACCACTAAAGTCAACCAGCAATGTCAACCAGTAAAGTCAACCACTAAAGTCAACCACTAAAGTCAACCAGCAATGTCAACCACTAAAGTCCACCACTAAAGTCAATCACAAGATCACACAATTTGTCTCGACAGCAAACTATTCATTTTCAGTTAAGACATGTCGAGTCTCGTTGGTTTCGTCCCCTCCTTCGTCCAGAGCCAAACTTGAAACTTGTAACCTCAGGAAATGGAAGGCTTGTTATGAACAGCGGCCAGCAAGGTCCGCAACTCCAAAGCTAATTATCTTGATTTTTTTCTAGTCTGGAACCAATTGTTCTAATTTAGATTTCTTAAATGGACGGATAAAAAATGGACTGCGACCAACGACGACAACTAATGCTACGGGAATGGAAGAGTGGAAGCAACACATCAGTGATGGGCCGGATATCCGCAACAATCTCCGCGGAGCATCTGCATGTACTAGACATCAGCATCCTTACCTGTAGTTTGTCATCATGCTTACATCCGCATCCGCTTTTAAGGAATATGGATGTAATGCAGACGTGCAATACAAAACTAGCAGAAATTCGATTTGTTTCACTTTCAGCATAACGCAGTAAACCGAAATGATTAATTAACCCTTTCAATAATTTTCATTCTTATTTTTTTTCTCTCAATCAGCAACTATCGTCTAAATAACCCAAATTTGTAAACCGTTATTCTATAGACTAACGTCGATGGAAATGGCGAGATCACGAGGGTCACTTCCAAGATCATTTCCAATGGCGTTTTAATGACGATTGACAGCGGGCTAGCAGCGATACACAACAAAACATCTATCGCTGCCATCCGCTACAGATACAGACACACTGCTGCCTCCCCCAAGCCGGAGGGTGGCCGACGGCAAGACATCCTTTCACTCATCCCCATACTCTAACGCACATAACAAATGCTAAGGCCCAATTCCATCGCGATAAAAAAAAATGATGTTACTACGTATAATTTTGATCAAAGCCTCCATATTTTAGAGCTGAATTGGTATTAACGACTTCGAATTGAATATTGTAGATCAGTATAGCTCATTATCCTTGAACGACAAATAATCGCGTACAGCGACAGAGATATAAACAGGTCGCGTAAGACACCTAAATATACATATACATATTAGCATATATATACATTTCAAGCACGTTTCAAACACATTCGAGAGGCCCTGACTCAAACAAATGGCAAATAGTAGACTAAAAATGCAGTTAGTAATTGACCGGGAGTCTGCGTCACTCACAACATTGAATCTATGATCATTAGGACTGTTGGAGCAATTTTGAAGAAAAGCCTCTTCAAAATTTACAGGAAGCTATGAGATCATTTCGAGTTGAAATGCACCAAAATGCGAGCAGTCACCAGACAAAAGAATAAGAGCAATGGTGCAATTCAGTTGGGGTTGGAAGCCTACCTACCATCAGGCAATCAGTGCGATTTGCAATTCCTCTTCTCTTTCGGGAATTTTGAAAAGTAAAATAAAAAATTATTCATACGTAACATCGGATTCGAATTACATTTTCTTTATGTCTATGAACTGAAAGTTATCTGTCAAATGACGGATCTTGATGGAATTGCCTTTTTTCTGTTGTTCAATTAAAATATTGCGAGATATTCGCATACGCGCAGATGTCATATTCTATATCCGCATCCGATTTCGCGTCCCCAGATTTCAAAATTTCGACATTCGCATTCACATCCGCGTTCACAGAGGCCCAAAATTGGACATAAAGCCCACCACTACAACTCATGGCATCGTTTGACATAAAGCCCACCACTAAAACTCATGGCATCGTTTGGAATGAAGCCCACCGTTAGAACTCATAGCACCGTTTGACATAAAGCCCACCACTACAAATCATGGCATCGTTTGACATAAAGCCCACTATTACAACTCATGGCATCGTTTGACATAAAGCCCATCATTACAACTCACGGCATCGCTTGACATAAGCCCCCCACTACAACTCATGGCATCGTTTGACATAAAGCCCACCACTACAACTCATAGCATCGCTTGACATAAAGCCCACCACTACAACTCATGGCATCATTTGGGATAAAGCCCACCACTACAACTCATGGCATCGTTTGACATAAAGCCCACCACTTCTACTCATGGCATCGTTTGACATAAAGCCCACCACTACAACTCATGGCATCGTTTGACATAAAGCCCACCACTGCAACTAATGGCATAGTTTGACATAAAGCCCACCACTACAACTCATGGCATCGTTTGGGATAAAGCCCACCACTACAACTCATGGCATCGTTTGACATAAAGCCCATAGCTACAACTCATGGCATCGTTTGACATAAAGCCCACCAGTACAACTCATGGCATCGTTTGACAAATAGCCCATCGCTACAACTGATGGCATTGTTTGACTTAAAGCTCACCACTACAACTCATGGCATCGTTTGGGATAAAGCCCACCACTACAACTCATGGCATCGTTTGACATAAAGCTCATCACTACAACTTATAGCATCGTTTGACATAAAGCCCACCACTACAAATTATAGCATCGTTTGACATAAAGTCATCACTAAAACTCATGGCATCGTTTGACATAAAGCCCATCACTACAACTCATGGCATCGTCTAACATAAAGCCCACCACTTCAACTCACGCCATCGTTTGACATAAAGCCCACCACTACAGCTCATGGCATCGTTTGACATAAAGCCCACCACTACAACTCATGGCATCGTTTGACATAAAGCCCACCATCACAACTCAGTTCATCGTTTGACATAAAGTCCACCACTACAGCTCATGGCATCGTTTGACATAAAGCCCACCACAACAACTCATGGCATCGTTTGACATAAAACCCACCACTACAACTCATGGCATCGTTTGACATAAAGCCCACCACTACAACTCATGGCATCGTTTGACATAAAGCCCACCACTACAATTCATGGCATCGTTTGACATAAAGCCCATCGCTACAACTCATGTCATTGTTTGACTTAAAGCCCTCCACTACACCTCATGGCATCGTTTGACACAAAGCCCATCACTACAATTCATGGCATCGTTTGACATAAAGCCCACGACTGCAACTTATGGCATCGTTTGGGATAAAACCCACCACTACAACTCATGGCATCGTTTGACATAAAGCCCATCACTACAACTCATGGCATCGTTTGACATAAAGCTACCACTACAACTCATGGCATCGTTTGACATAAAGCCCACCACTGCAACTCATGGCATCGTTTGACATGAAGCCCACCACTACAACTCATGACATCGTTTGACATAAAGCCCATCACTACAACTCATGGCATCGTTTGACATGAAGCTCACCACTACAACTCATGACATCGTTTGACATAAAGCCCATCACTACAACTCATGGCATCATTTGACATAAAGCCCATCACTACAACTCATGACATCGTTTGAGGCAATGCTAATACACGAATGTTAAAATGCAGCAGAAAGAAACAACATCACCAGAATTAAACATAGTCTACGTGTTGTCCTTTGGAGGGCAGAGTTGTTTGCATCATTCAGAAGGCGCAATGATGACCAGGTTCCCTCAGCACCCGCAGGTGCTGGAGGTGTCGGCTGAAGAGGATCCAGATGACGGGGGACAATGCAGAGAAATTAATAATTTTAAATTTACCATGCTGTCTGAGTTTGAAGTATGTTAAATCCTGAAGTCGTTTTCTATCGTCATTGTTATTTGGAGGTATAGATCGTCACTGTTATTTGGAGGTATAGATCGTACCTGTTACTTGGAGGTATAGATCGTCACTGTTATTTGGAGGTATAGATCGTCACTGTTATTTGGAGGTATAGATCGTCACTGTTATTTGGAGGTATATATCGTCGCTGTTATTTGGAGGTATAGATCGTCACTGTTATTTGGAGGTATAGATCGTCTCTGTTACTTGGAGGTATAGATCGTCTCTGTTACTTGGAGGTATAAATCGTCGCTGTTATTTGAAGCGACGATCTATACCTCCAAGGTATAGATCGTCACTGTTATTTGGAGGTATAGATCGTCGCTGTTATTTGGAGGTATAGATCGTCACTGTTATTTGGAGGTATAGATTGTCTCTGTTACTTGGAGGTATAGATCGTCTCTGTTACTTGGAGGTATAGATCGTCGCTGTTATTTGAAGCAACGATCTATACCTCCAAGGTGTAGATCGTCACTGTTCTTTGGAGGTGAAGACCTGGAGGTGTAGATCGTCACTGTTCTTTGGATGTGAAAACCGCCACTGTTATTTGGAGGTGTAGATCGTCACTGTTCTTTGTAGGTGAAGACCGTCACTGTTATTTGAAGGTGTAGATCGTCACTGTTCTTTGGAGGTGTAGATCGTCACTGTTATTTGGAGGTGTAAATCGTCACTGTTCTTTGGAGGTGTAGACCGTCACTGTTATTTGGATGAGTAGACCGTCACTGTTATTTGAGGTGTAGACCGTCACTGTTATTTGGAGGTGTAGACCGTCACTGTTATTTGGAGGTGTAGATCGTCACTGTTATTTGGAGGTGTAGATCGTCACTGTTCTTTGGAGGTGTAGATCGTCACTGTTATTTGGAGGTGTAGATCGTCACTGTTGTTTGGAGGTGTAGACCGTCACTGTTATTTGGAGGTGTAGACCGTCACTGTTATTTTGAGGTGTAGACCGTCACTGTTATTTTGAGGTGTAGACCGTTACTGTTATTTGGAAGTGTAGACCGTCACTGTTATTTGGAGGTGTAAATCGTCACTGTTATTAAGAGGTGAAGATCGTCATTGTTTTTTGGAGGTGTAGACCGTCACTGTTATTTGGAGGTGTAGACCGTCACTGTTATTTTGAGGTGTAAGCCGTCACTGTTATTTGTAGGTGTAGGCCGTCACTGTTATTTGGAGATGTAGACCGTCACTGTTATTTGGAGGTGTAGACCGTCACTGTTATTTGGAGGTGTAGGCAGTCACTGTTATTTGGAGGTGTAGACAGTCACTGTTATTTGGTGGTGTAGACAGTCACTGTTATTTGGAGGTGTAGACAATCACTGTTATTTGGAGGTGTAGACAGTCACTGTTATTTGGAGGTGTAGACCGTCACTGTTATTTGAAGGTGTAGACCGTCACTGTTATTTGGAAGCGTAGACCGTCACTGTTATTTGGAGGTGTAGACCGTCACTGTTATTTGGAGGTGTAGATCGTAACGCACAAATCCATAGAATATATTTGCTCGCAGATGCGGCCCTGATTCCCAATGGTAAATATAATCATGAACATGAATGCTGAAGTAGTAAACACTACGACATGCGTAGACGCGCCGAACAACACTCGGAATAAATTAGGGATGCCGTGTATGAAAATATATATTCCCTCCAGTAATAGAGGTGGTTCTATTCAGTAGGAACTACCAATTTAATAAAAGGACATTCGGAGAGATAAGACGGTAGCTGTTCAGCAAATAATTTGGTACTCGCATTTTAAATGCTCAGCCTTTGGAATGTTGCTTGCAGGGTTTTGGATTAGAGGAGTCGGTATCGATATTTTTGAGAGGCATTGAAAATATTGTCAATCGAGCAGCACAGTGAAGGTACTTAATGGTGGATTTGTCATGCGAAATTACAATTAAAATTCATGACGATTTTGTCACTAAAACTTATATAAAAGTGTGCTTAACTAGGACGAAAATTATGAGAAATTATGTTGTTTGTCAGAGCCTGCGAAATTAAATTAACAATCAAGAAATCTACACACTCAGCGCTACTATGCTCTCAAATGAATCTACACACTCAGCGCCACTATGCTCTCAAATGAATCTACACACTCAACGCTACTATGCTCTCAAATGAATCTACACACTCAGCGCCACTATGCTCTCAAATTAATCTACACACTCAGCGCTACTATGCTCTCAAACGAATCTACACACTCAGTGCTATTATGTTCTCAAACGAATCTACACACTCAACGCTACTATGTTCTCAAACGAATTTACACACTCAGCGCTACTATGCTCTCAAAAAGAATCTACACACTCAGCGCTACTATTCTCTCAAATGAATCCACACACTCAGCGCTACTATGCTCTCAAATGAATTTACACACTCAGCGCTACTATGCTCTCAAATCAATCTACACATCTGGCGCTACAATGCTCTCAAATTAACCTACACACTCAGCGCTACTATGCTCTCAAATTAATCTACACACTCAGCGCTACTATGCTCTCAAATGAATCTACACACTCAGCGCTACTATGCACTGAAATGAATCTACACACTCAGCGCTACTATGCTCACAAATAAATCTACACACTGAGCGCTACTATGCTTTCAAATGAATCTACACACTCAGCGCTACTATGCACCGAAATGAATCTACACACTCAGCGCTACTATGCTCTCAAATGAATCTACACACTCAGCGCTACTGTGCTCTCAAATGAATCTACACACTTAGGGCTACTATGCTCTCAAATGAATCTACACACTCAGCGCTACTATGCTCTCGAATGAATCTACACATTCAGCCCTACTATGCTCTCAAATGAATTCACACACTCAGCGCTACTATGCACCGAAATGAATCTACACACTCAGGACTACTATGCTCTCAAATGAATCTACACACTCAGCGCTACTATGCTCTCAAATGAATCTACACATTCAGCGCTACTATGCTCTCAAATGAATCTACACACTCAGCGCTACTATGCTCTCAAATGAATCTACACACTCAGCGCTACTAAGCACCGAAATGAATCTACACACTCAGCGCTATTATGCTCTCAAATGAATCTACACACTCAGCGCTACTATGCTCTCAAATGAATCTACACACTCAGCGCTACTATGCTCTCAAATGTATTTCTACAGAAATTAAAAAAAATTGTGTTGCTATAATTTAGTTAAGAATTACAATTTTATTAACATCACTGTTTACTCCCTTGCGAACACTTCACCGAGTGTTCCCCGGGACGTGTCTCAATACTGATGGATCTACTCCGGCCTTTCCAGGCACCGATCAATGGGCTAATGCACTCAAGCAAACCAGCCTCTCAGGCATGGAACTCCCCGGGCTTGGGATATAAAGGGCTAAAAGAGCGGGCGGGGCAGGGAGGTGTAGGGTGGGAAAGGCAGAGAACTGTGGTGTGGACAAAAGGGGCAGGGAAGTGTGCGGCAGGAGGGGCAGGGAAGTGTGGGGCAGAAGGGACAGGGAAGTGTGGGGCAGGAGGGACAGGGAAGTATGGGGCAGGAGGGGCAGGGAAGTGTGGAGCAGGAGGGACAGGGAAGTGTGGGGCAGGAGGGACAGGGAAGTGTGGAGCAGGAGGGGCAGGAAAGTGTGGAGCAGGAGGGACCTGCAGAAGCGGAATTCAAATCAAGTCTCTGCCAACCTACAACGGGACCTAGCGGTGTGTTTAAAGCTGACCAACCCGTGCGTACGTCATTCCAATAAAACCTTATTTTTCAACCTTTCCACCGCTTACCGCCCTTCTCGGCTCTCGATGTCAAGGAAAAACAGGACCAAATATCCAGTCGGCCCAGGGCAAGTTGGCAGAGCTATCTATTGATTCAACATCCTATAAAAACTCTGATTAAAAATGGTAGCAGCACTGGCTGGGCAAACATCCCCACCAATGTAATTAAAGCCATAACAGGGATCACAGTTACGCCCAATATCAGTCCTGCTCGTTATATCCACTTTGTTATAGTCTTATATGCTGGACTACTTTATACACACTTTGTACCTGCTAGCCTACTTAACCAAAATCAATATGGCTTCAACGCTTTCTGGAATAAGGGCATGCGTTAGGGGAATTCACTGGAGATTTTCTTGATTTATTCGATAACGGGAAAGTCACTGTTTCAACTATTATGGACCTAAGCTAAGCCTTCGCTCGATGTCTTCAGAACATCTCACGCTGACGAAAACCTGGAACGTTTTCTATTTCTATCAACATGTCATTATACTTAAAAACATTATCAATTCTTTGAATCTTCTCAAATAGTAAAATCCTCATTATTAGTCAAGAGAGTGTCATCAGAGCACTATCACATGCTAGCAGACATGACCATACGATGCCTCTCTTCTGTCAATAGAATATTCTCCCACTATCCCATATCATTACCATTGCCTCTTCCCTGTTTGTGAGCAAAGCTTTAAATCCAATAACGTTCATTGATAACATTTTTTATGAGAAATGACCTTATGTATAATCTTTGTAACAATACGGATGTGCAAGTTAGTCGTAACTCGAAAAATTCGTCCCAAAAATTTAGAAAACTTATAGCTACTAAAGACTTGCATTTTAAACAAAGAGCTGCTAAACCAATTGATTTAAGGACCTGCTTGAACTTGTACGCGCAGAAATACTGCATGCTTTTTTCTTTCTTAAGTCAAGTTACCGCGTCAACTATTTGTTATTTATCAGTCATTTCAAGGATAGTTCATTGAACTTTTATCTTATCTTCGTATACTCAAATTTCCCGTTGTCTCGTTGATGTAGAACCTCATTCAATTATCCGCCCCATCTTTAGGACTCAAATAAATGTTCTTTTAGTGCATATGTAAGATGTTATGTTAACTATGCAGTTAGTTTCTAAATTCGTGTGTTTTTTTTATGACAAACATAATGAGAGTAAATGTAATATACAACCTCATGTTGAACATCTACTGCTCTCACTTTGCTTATTAAATGTCGGGTTAAACAGTAACTTAGGATGATTAATTAAATTTTTGTTGACCTTATTTAATGTACATATTGACATTTTTATCTGTTCTGATACATTGAACAATTTAAAATAGAGAATATCCTCCAGCCACGTTCACAAACCTTAGTTGTAAGGTATTATAAAGTAAATTTATGTCGCAAATGTTGTCTTGAGAACAGCTCATGCTGGCGAAGACTTGGTTCATATCATCTGTGTATTATGATTCTTCTGTAACTTGCCAACTTGTCATTACATCAAATAAATTATAAATCCTTACATCTTTGAATGCTGTTAAAATCAATCATGAAGTGAGCGCCAGAGTGAGGTGCTGGGAAGGTAACATGAGCTAACGATGCGGACGACTTCACTGGATGGAATACACCCATGAACCGTTAATTGAGACCAATAATTGGCAGTGAAGTTAAGAATGAGTAGATCCAGATGTTTCTTACTCATCGTCAGGATAACGTTGATGGTTGAATACGAAAAGCTGAAATTCAACGCTAAAAGAAACCAGAGATGTTTACGGGCCACGCTAAAATAGGAATGCATATTAGGTATGATGCATAATAACGGTATATCAGAAGGAATGCAATAGGAATGCATATTAGGTATCATATATAATAACGGTATATCAGAAGGAATGCAATAGGAATGCATATTAGGTTTCATACATAATAACGGTATATCACAAGGAATGCAATAGGAATGCATATTAGGTATCATACATAATATCGGTATATCAGAAGGAATGCAATAGGAATGCATATTAGGTATCATACATAATAACGGTATATCAAAAGCAAAAAGGTACTCGTGCAACTGTTACTTCTGAGATCTTAGACCATATACTTTATTCTTCTCTGGTGAAGGCATCACAACATGCTGACTGCGCAAGAAGGCATCACAACATGCTGACTGCGCAAGAAGGCATCACAACATGCTGACCGCGCAAGAACCTAAGGAATGGCTTCATGTAGAGTTTATATGACGGACTCGAGATACGATCATCAGACTTGCCTCAAGAACAGAGAAATAATAGGTTGATGTCACTCATTGAAAAGATCAAACAGATTAAGAGTTAACCCGCATAACGCTAAATGTTTCATGTATCAGCATGTATCAAAAATCCTACAGTTCCTCACTGACCACATTGGGTTATCAGCTCTGTTCGTCCATCGATGCTGTGGCAGCTCGAGACAGAATAATATAAGTCACTTCGCAGATAAAGCGTCTTTTTGAAATCTTCTAATGGATAATTCAATCATCTAAAAGCATCAATGAAAAGGCGTCGGTACCCACCAGTTCGAATGGCATTAATACCATCTTAAGGTCAGAGGTGCACAGCTCTTTGTATTATGGCTTTTCTTTTGTTGTTTTGGCCGCGAAGTACCGGGCACTACCAGGGTACACAAACAGAAACTGTTTTTAGCGTACCGTGAGCATACCTTTTCTCGTACGGTTGGGCGGTTTATTTGTTTTACTTTAAGGAAAGTAGAAAGCCTTGCGTATTCGGATGCTGTTGATGCATAGAATCAGACTGGCTGTATAGGATAGAAGGATCGCGAAGATATGAGCAGAGACGCCCAGGTGCAGGATTTGTGCCAAACATTTCGTACTTCTCTGAGCCAGAAAAACATTCACACGATCTAAACAAATCCTCCAGAACATGATCACATTCAATGAAACGATTTAAACAATCTAAATGAGAGCCAACAGCCACAGTATCTCTCAGAAAACAACACAATTATACACTACGTACAATCACAGTACCAAATTTAGCTAATGAAAATTTTCTATGACGTCACCGGCTTATAGCGCTTCTAGCAGCATCTAGCGGCGAAAGGTTACAAGGTGGGCCTAACTGGTTCTAGCATTTTGCTCGTAAAACATGCAATACATTCAAATGTTTTAAATTGTTCCGAGGAACAGCGTTTTGCCTTTTACATTTATTTTAGTGCGTGACAAACATCTGACTTACAGATCCTCTGAGGTCATAACTTCCAATGGTCGGTTATCATTTGTATTCGAGAGAGGTATCTAAGAGAGGTATCCGAGAGAGGATCCAATCGAGATATCCAAGAGAGGTATCTGTTCAAGGGATTCAATGGTTAGCGTGGAACTGGGCTAGGATAATTCTATCACAGATATTAAAAGTAATGTAAACTACTACTTGTGGCCTCACGATTCATAAAATCTATCTAAGGCAATCTCCTTTAAATTACACCTGCTAGACAATCTGTCACTTGCATTGCTGCAATATAAATGTTCTTTCAGAAGAAATTTTCCATACAGTGATTTTATTGAGCACTGTAAATGGGAACTAGTCTTCTTAAGTGTGACGTCACCACTAATTTGATCACTTCTTAAATCAGTTTTTTGGGCGGATAATAAAATGTTATATTAAATACAATGAAAGGAATTTTACAAATCCAGCCAGAACTGTTCAATTTGAACATTCTGCCCTACACATTCTAGATAAAATTTCACGGAAATGAACAAATAGCAGAATTTCCAATACCAACACGCACGTCTTCATCGAATCTTGGTCTAATGGTTGAGGTGCAAATCCAGTCTGCATACTAATAAACTAGCTGCTATATACTGGCAATAACTAATCCACACTCAGCGCATAATTACAAATCCATAAGGGTCCTCACGGCAGCGAATTATGAGACCATTCTTCCTCTCTAAGACCCAACAAATTAGGACTATTCTGATAGCGAGAGGTTAAGGGTGAGTTTGGGAAGCTGGATGAGGTTTCGATATAAAACAAAGGTAAAACTTACTAGAACAGCTGTGAAAATTTGTAATGGACAATAATTCACTGAGAAAATTCATCATAATCAGATTCCATGCGTTCTTTAACAACAGTAACAAAATTGAATGTTCTATAACTGTCACTTGATCAGGGAAAAGTGTAGCGTTAGGAAAATGGACTGACGAAATAAAGTGGTAAACTATATATTTTTCGCGGCATTTTTTCTCAGTCCAGTTACACCGAACTAACTTAATGCGCCTAGTCAAATGAAAGTTTTATTTCTAATCGACAGATATTCGACATTCCGAAAGTTTCTTATCGATAAATTGATTTGGTGGTTGAGTTGTACGAGGAAGAATCTTTCCATGATAACCCATCGGTCACTGGCCTATTATTGCTGGTCAATGAGGTATCACCTCATGATAACCCATCGGTCACTGGCCTATCATTGCTGATCAATGAGGAATCACCTCATGATAACCCATCGGTCACTGGCCTACTAGTGCTAGTCAATGAGGTATCACCTCATGATAACCCATCGGTCACTGGCCTACTAGTGCTAGTCAATGAGGTATCTCCTCATGATAACCCATCGGTCACTGGCCTACTAGTGCTAGTCAATGAGGTATCACCTCATGATAACCCAT
>SDVV010013895.1:0-14970 GCA_016164225.1 Gammarus roeselii | reverse complement strand
AAACTGTCGGGCCCTGCTGCTGAGGACGGTTCCTCGGTGCATTCGGGACCCAGAGTGTAAGTTGAGGGGCTACCGGCCGGACCCTTTAGCACAAAGGGGCTAAGTTGTGTGAGTGTGAGCGTGTGAGGGTGTGAGGTGCGCCTTGCCGTCGGCCACCCTTCTTTCTGGGGGATGCGGCCTAGTGTCTGTATCTGTATCTGTATATATTTTTGAAGTTCAATGTTTTATGATGGATCATAAAACCGGATGACAGAGTGATTATCGGTAAGGATTAAATGATGAGTTTGTGTTGGCGAGTTTGTTGATCAAGTATCTGTGACAGGAGAAATTAATTTATATCATTATTATTTCTCACATACAATATTTTATTTCCAGCTGCATCATCGAATGACAGTCTACGTCAAACAATTTAGTTCGAATAATAAAAAGCAAATTATGTGTACTAAATTCAAATGAAATTAACAATATTCCATCTTTGAACATCCAACCCCCCCCCCCCCCCCCCCCCCCCCCCCCGAAAGTAAATTGATCTCAGTACCCCTTATTTGAGTTGCTGCCGCAGTCACTAGCCCTCAGCACAGATAAAACAAACGGTGTTTATCGTACACAGATGCTGCCGCAGTCACTAGCCCTCAGCACAGATAAAACAAACGGTGTTTATCGTACACAGATGCTGCCACAGTCACTAGCCCTCAGCACAGATAAAACAAACGGTGTTTATCGTACACAGATAAGTAAGTGTGTAACCGGGTTGACCCGTTTTTTAGCCCACTCAATTGTGTTTTGAAATAAGTACCATGCTTAAAATGTACCTGCTTTGTCTGTTAGAGAGTGTAAAGACTAAAACGTTGACACTTAGTCATATTGAAAGAAGAAGTACTTCGTGTTTAAAATTTCTGCATGAAACATTGATTCAAAGAGTATTTTGATTGAGCTAAGCTATTGAAGTACAATCACGTTCATCATTCTCTACTACCAGTTTCGTTTAGTTATCCCTTGGCAGAAAACGTTCAAGCAGATCCAAACGTACGATTTCCCTAAAAGCGAAACAGCAATGTTTTTAGATCAATGAGTATTGTACAAACCTAGTAATATTACCACGTTCAGGTGAGCTAGAAATGGGATGACTAAATAGCACGCTCAACAGCCCCGCCGACGTTGCTGCCGCAAGGCCACTTGCCCTCGGTAGCCCTTGGGCGTGTTGCTGTAGTAGTGCCGCTTGCCTTCAACAGCCCCGCCGGCGTTGCTGCCACAGGGCCACTTGTCCACAGTACCCCATGCGGCGTTGCTGCCGCAGTGCCACTCGCCCTCAGTACCCCTTGCCAGCGTTGCTGCCGCAGTGCCCCTTGTCCTCCTCAATCTTCCTCGCCGCAATTTGCCGCTGTGCCACCGCCCATATAATGACTGTCTAACTTTGAACCCATTTCAATGCCTTTATTTGATGCTCGTGTCGGCTTAGGTTGAAACTAAACCGGATTGCCAGTTTAAAATATGCTGGATAGCCGGCCATTTTAGGTGAGCGACGTTCGAGGGCTTTGTGGTGGAAAGTTACATGGAAGGCATTTAATTTGCGATTGAAATGAGGCGTTGAATATTGAAATTTCGCAAGCCGATCGTTGGCACGCGAATCAAATGAGAAATTAAATCATTTACGGATGAAAAAAATTGTAGCTATGATCAACGCTTGCAACTCGATCAAATAAATGTTTGCACGTGTGACAAGAATATTGGACAAATCCAAAACGAAGAATCGTGCGTGAATAAACTGCGTCATGGATCAGTGATGAAAGTTACGGATCAAACTGCTGAATTTGGGTTGACTTGATCTGCTGTTCTGTAAGTTTGTAGAAACTAGATAGAATCCTGGAAACTGAAACATACAGTAAAAAAATCAAGAAGTATTTTTCAAGCTTATGATGTTCTAGTAATAGCTAATGTGCAGTATTTCCAAACTTATGGAGACATTAATCCTCTGTCGAGCTCCATGTTTCCGAAGTGATATGATCTTCTAAATCACATACACCATTTTGATGAACATTACATTTGATTTGTTGACGGGTGGTTGTATGCCTTCTAATAGCTTCTTTGTGTCATAAACTAAGACAATCGACAGTAGCATGAGTGTCTCCCTACTGTCTCCCTTGCGTCCTTACGCATTACTTGCCTTCTCTATCGTAGGTATAACATAGGAGAAGACCTTGACCAATATATGCCAATACCTTTGCTGCATCCTCCACTGCGGTTCGTTGTCTTGTTGAAAACAGGACTGATTTATGCAAATGATACATCTTCATCAATCGAAGGTTTCCCTGAGTATAAATTCTCTGCGATTTCTGATCGATTCACTGAATCGTGTTTAACCTTCTTGTAAAAAAACACCTCCACATCTTGTCACCGCAACCTTGTCACCGCAACCTTGTCACCGCAACCTCAATAAGCCTGATGAAGTGACCACAAGTCTGGCTGATAGAGGCACTACTATTGGTTATCGACTTACCAAGTACAGAGTCTGATATGAGTTTCTTATCCCCAACAATAAGGGTTCATATATCCTTGTCTGACGTGCCCTTTCCGACCTGTTTATTGCAGTCCTATCCCTGAATTGACCGATGGGCTTAGAGCACACCATCGGATCCTACTGGAGCTGCTAACATCATACGCAGTGCACGTGACACCATCACAATTTCATGAACAAAAATGTTTGATTTCAACACAGCTGCTGTATCTTCTTGGAAGTATTAGAAGCGATCATTTAAAAATGAAATCAGGATACGACCGTTGATGGCAGTTCCCACCATTATTTGCTTAGAACTTTGCTTATCGCTTTACCAGTTTGGCGAACTATCTATCGTTGTTAAGTTTTCGAAGCACGATGATGCAGAACTGCATACACAGAGATGCCGCGATGATACCTTAATGATGATAACATGTGCCGAACGTGATGCGGTATTTTTTTTTAATACTTTGTCAACGAAAACACATGCAAATAAGTTTACATAGAAAATGTTGACATTGTGTGAACAAACGAAATCTTAAAAAATCCTGTCAAAATATGAAATTAGTTATGAACACTGGCAGCAAAGCACGAGCAAGTCAGGGCCGCATCGGATACCGTTTCGTGGCCCGATCTTCCTAAGATTATTTTGAGGCCCCGCCTGCTTTCGCTTAATATGCATTCTCGTAAATCGTTGACTCGACGAGTCGATAGACATTTTTTGCTATTACATTCAACACTTTTTTTTGTACTACAATAATCCATCGTCTGGAAATTTGATTCAAACACTGGCAAAATCTATGTAGAAACGGGTTAATGTATGCGATATATTTACACACGCATACTTGTCTCATAGAAAGCCAAAAGCCCATTTCAATGAAGATTTATCTAACGGACCATTCCTCAGAGGACTTGCTTTGATATCCATCCATGCATGAAAAGTTATCTCACATTCATTAAACTCATCATAAAGCTTCTGTTGGAAAGAAAAACAAAAACTATGCAAAAACTTGGTTATTCAAGACTTTTTGACCCGCTGCTAACAAGCTCAGGATAGCTTGTATATCCAAAAAAATCCCTAATTCGTGAATTTAGATGATGAAAGATATGAGATCAGGTTGTTTGTATAACGGTATATTTAGGAAGGAAACGAGTGTGCTCGTGAACATTTATACTCTTGCAACTTACCTTGGCTTTTTCTGGAAATCATACGTAATAAAAAAAAAATCACACGGTAAGAACCAAAGACCCAGGATGCAAGTTTATGGCCGTCGTTGCTAAAACTGAAGAAAATAATAAGTTCAGATGTTATGTTGATAAAGGAATGTAATTTGGCGATAGACATTGGGCTTGTCGAATGGGCGTCACCAATGTTGGAAAAATTGGTCAACAAGGGTTATCTTAAGAAATGGGAGCGGGAAATTGAAATGGTTGATGCAAATAGAACTTTATGAACAATAAACTTTGGTTTATAGCTGTGTTCCACTGAGGAAAATTAGATGACATGCACTGCAATTGTATTTTTGATAAGAATACAATATGGACAACTAAGTAATAAAGTAAATCATCTCGATCACTTCGAAATTGTGATGTTATAACTATGAGTCAACAATATTAAACCTCGCTAAATGGTACCCCATTTTTTTGCACACACGCGTTCATACACAGATTCGTGTTGGCTCTCATGTTCATCAATGTTCATCCACATACCTATGATCAGGTACCTCTATTATGTCATTGTATCAACTCTCGCTAAAATGCTTGTAGTTAACACATAAGCAAAGCAAGGTCCTTTGATTAATAAACGTTTAGAGTTGCAGGAATAACCAACCAGCAATGATACAGGGTCGGCATACCTTAAAAAAAACTGTAAAATACTGCACCCAACCAGAACTGCGTGGGCACAACATTTTAATCAGACACATATCTATCATCGATGTTTACCAGCGGATTATTGTCAGTCTGTTCCATTTCTTCAATCAAATATGTGAACTGGTACTCAACTCATGTGTCTGGAGAAAGTAGAAACCTGAATTACAATACTGGAATACTGGAATGACGTTATTCACGTTCATCTGGCAATGTCAATACGTCCATTTCAACACATTCCTGATTTTTGTTTTGGCTCATTTCGTCCCAATCGAATCTGAGTCAAGCATAACATCGGTCTCAGAGTAGACCTCGTGGAAGCCACTTAACCCTGGAACCACTTCACGGCTCTAATGAGAAGTCACCACTGAATACTTGCACAAGGAATGATTTATGGGATGTTCCAATTCAAATGATATCGAGTTCACAATCATACGGTATTTATTGGTGTCCTAGGCACAAGGGTCAAAGGACAAATTGCAGTAGTTCAGTGTTCGTTTGTGAAGCAAGCAAATTTAGTTTTTCAACGGATCGATTCATCGTAAAAAGTATAATACTGTTTTCAAAACATTCCTTCAAATAATTTCTTCCACAGGATTGATCCATCCCTTCGTGTCATTGCCTCATTAAGAACGCTTCTCTTTGCCGTCGCACACAATTGTTGAGCGAGCTTGCCTATCATATCATTTCCTCCACCTATGCCAGCCCAATAATCAAGTCATTAGGCCCATTCGTCTCTTCTTATTGATGCTGTTAGTAGCTTCCATCACGGAAGGGCAAGGGGACAAACTCGGGCCTGGGCAGCCATTTTCAAGGAAGGCCAATGGACTAAGTCGAGCTTCAGCAACGCTCTGTTGAGCGAGAGGCCATTTGACAAACTTGAGCTTGGGCAGCACTCGGCAGAGTATAGGCCTACAAACTGAATGGGGGAAAAGCGCGAAAAGATTTGGTACCATAGATTTGAAGAAACAAAGTGCTACCTAATGTTTCCATCTGAAATGTTTATTTATCTTCCATGTTAATATTCTTTACCTAAATCAAGAACCAAAATTGATTTACATAAACAGAACCCAGCGACCATATGCCCGACGTGGAACACTAAACTTTTCGTTCGTTTTGGTACGTGGAAACACCTGATTAACCATGATAAGGAATTCATGTATTCTTTTGCCCTTTGGCATCAGAATGTGCTTTCTTTGGCTCAGTTGTTAACGCTGAAAGACATATTTGACCAAAAAGACCCTTTGGTTAGTAATAGAAATATATTATGCAATTCGAATAGCTTATGTTTAGTCGAAGTTTGAAATTATACGGATACAGTTATGCTATACGGATACAGTTGAGTTATATGGATACAGTTGTGCTATAAGGATGCAATGCGAGGTCAACAAATTCATCAGGATATGGCATATTTAGGGTGTGCTTTTTGCTGCTAGAACAGATCTTATACTCAGTTCCAACTACTTCGTATTGTTAGTAGAGAGTTTGCAATAATGGATGCTCGACGGAAAGCTTTCTTGATTTGAACAAGAAATGTTTGAATGAAAATTGTTCTTCCAACAAATGATTTTCCACTACACTTCGAATTCAAGTAGATATGTATATTGTTATTTGATTAAAAACTTATCCGATTAAATTACTAGACATTGATTAGCTAGCTAACGAGTGAAAAATGTATTTTGTATCAATACATGCCGGCACGACTGCAAGGGTCCATAAATTTCACATCGGAACGTATACACATTGGTTCTATCAAATTTTTCAGATAATCTGAATTTTAGAAAGTCGACCTTCCTCGACTGATGAAATCGTCTCGCGTATTTCATGGGACATTGAATGGAGGGCTTACTATTTATTTCATTAGTTGTGAACAACAGTGTACGTGGTCAGTGAAATATTGAATAATTCGTCTTCTTTTTCCGTTAAAAAAAACTTCGTGGTCCGGAGTAGTTTTTAAACAGACAGATGGAGTCCGACAAAATTTGTGTCAAAGCCTGCATACGTGATGGCCTTTTCTCACCATATTTGGGAACAAAATAATAATTACATGTAAATAATAGGATATAGGGCAGCACAGACTGTCAGAGAATACGGTCTTAGAAGATAGGCCAGATGATAATAATAGCGATAAAAGGCCGCACAGACTGAGTCAGAGAATACGGGCTTAGAAGATAGACTAGATGATTTTACTTCAAATCGAGTAGTACTGAACAATCAAAACTCCATCTTTGCTCATTGTCATCAAACTCAAGAACGAACTAGAACAAAAGAACGCTATTCAAATTGTGAAGCTGCATTACAAAACAATATATAAGCTTGTTCGATAATTTTTGACAACATATTTCCTGTTATCTGCCACGGACAGTACACATGATAGGAACCCTGAGACAGCGAGGGGTTACAGCCTCAGGCACCCTGATGATGAGGCAGGTGCTCCATACTTTGCATATTAGATGAGATTTAACCAGGCTCGTCACTTAGAAGCAATAAAGAGGCGTGTTGTGCAGCGCGGGTGGATGCTAACGCCATGCAGGCCTGATAAGATAGTGATAATTAAGTGTATTCATAATGAACCCTAATTAGTCAAATCAACGCTTAACAGAATGAGATGTTTCCTATTTCTGGTGTCTTGTTCGGGGGTATAACAGCCATAAACAATAAGAGCTGTTTGTGTGGGTCAGATAGAAATTCAATATTGCACGAGTGATATGTTCCACTTAGGAATTCCTGGCTTCAATTTATTTCAAATACCAAAAATCTTCTAGGTAACATGGTCACGTCGGTCGTTACCCTCTGAAAAAGTTCAGCAATAAACAGCGGCAAAGACATTAGGTCCGGGTAAGCGATGTAACAAATCTTCACAGTAGGAAAATCCGACATATTAACTTACAAATATTTGAAAAAACTACAGAAGTACATATGAAAATTTCAATTGGAAGTTTTGGCCGGTTTGTTTCTCAGTTTACATAACAAAACTGTAAACCATACATGCTATGTTCTTCTTCAACGGAAGTCTGTCAATTTCACAATTTCCTTCCTTGTATGCGTTGGACTTTAGTTTATTTTACAGACGGAGAAGGCTGATAACCACCCAATGTCTATAAATAATAAAAGGTAATGACCTTCAGAGTTATAGAGTCATAACAATATTAACTAAAAAAGAATCTCATCAGTTCGACGAGAAGTCAATCTATATGGCTTCTCCCTGGCCGAGTGGATGGTCTTCGACTGGAAGTCTCGGAAACTTGTCCCTCACACCATGCAAACATTTGCTCTCAAGAAAACAAGCCACACTCAGATTTGAATAGTCACTCCCTATAATCACTTGAGATTTGATCATTTTAATTTGAGAAAATGTTATGCTTATCAGTAAAAAACACTTTAGTTGTCAAACTTACTCTGTGTGAAATTAACATGAACTTATTCTACACAATTCACACCAATCTATTATTAAATTCACTGAAGTCCGTTTGAGTTGGGACTTAAGCCGACTTTCTCTGTAAAGAATACAATTTATTTCAATAATTTCATAGAATAAGCACTCCACGGGGTGGGACGGTGTGGGTGATTTGGACTAAAGGGAGGAGGCCTCCAATGATTGAGGCATCCAAAGATTGAGGCATCCAATGATTTAGGCATCCAATGATTGAGGCATCCAAAGATTGAGGTATCCAATGATTGAGGCATCCAATGATTGATGCATCCAATGATTGAGGCATCCAAAGATTGAGGCAACCTATGATTGAGGCATCCTATGATTGAGGCATCCAATGATTGAGGCATTCAATTATTGAGGCATCCAAAGATTGAGGCATCCAATGATTGAGGCATCCAATGATTGACGCATCCAATGATTGAGGCATCCAATGATTGAGGCATCCTATGATTGAGGCATCCAAAGATTGAGGCATCCTATGATTGAGGCATCCTATGATTGAAGCATCCAATGATTGAGACATTCAATGATTGAGGCACCCAAAAGATTGAGGCATCCAATGATTAAGGGATCCAAAGATTGAGGTATCCAATGATTGAGGCATCCTATGATTGAGGCATCCTATGATTGAGGCATCCAAAGATTGAGGCATCCTATGATTGAGGCATCCTATGATTGAGGCATCCAATGATTGAGACATTTAATGATTGAGGCATCCAAAGATTGAGGCATCCTATGATTGAGGCATCCAAAGATTGAGGCATCCTATGATTGAGCATCCTATGATTGAGGCATCTAATGATTGAGACATTCAATGATTGAGGCATCCAAATATTGAGGTACCCAATGATTGATGCATCCAATGATTGAGGCATCCAATGATTGAGGCATCCAAAGATTGAGGCCTCCAATGATTGAGGCATCCAATGATTGAGGCATCCAATGATTGAGGCATCCAATGATTGAGGCATCCAAAGATGGAGGCATCCAAATGATTTAGGCATCCAAAGATTGAGGCCTCCAATGATTGAGGCATCCAATGATTGAGGCCTCCAATGATTGAGGCATCCAAAGATTGAGGCATCCAATGATTGAGGCATCCAATGATTGAGGCATCCAATGATTGAGGCATCCAATGATTGAGGCATCCAAAGATTGAGGCATCCAGTGATTGGGACATTCAATGATTGAGGCATCCAATGATTTAGACATTCAATGTTGACACTGCATTGAACAAGTTGCAGTACTCAAAATCTGGAAATTATTGACAGGCAAAATGTTTTATCTCGACAGGAAAAATTGGATTCACACAAAAAAATCGCACCCTCGTAGATGTTATGTACTTCTAATTACTGTCAATAATAATTAATGGTGCCCTAACCACTTGTTATCAGTAGTGGTACTGTAGACGAATACTAGTGGCTCAGAGGATGTTTCCAACCATAGCCCTTAATGTTGGAGTGACTCAACCTCCCTTTACAAGTCCCTCACAAACGTTAACGTTGTACCTAGAAAGGTAATTAACAAGTTAACGTTTGTAGGTTATATTTGATGTCAGTAGCTTTTATACGATTTTCTGTTCAGGTGTGGACAGTGTACCATCACTAACTAAGAGTGCTGAAGGTAACCAAGGTCTGAATAGATAACGTAACTTTGAACGTAACGCTTGCCTAGAATATGACGTTATGCTTCCTTTCTCCACGAGTCTGTAGATTCATCAAAAGATGATGATACATGGACCTACATTTTCATGTTCAAGTCCATGGATTTGATACCAGGTTAGTTACACGGAGAGACTTGATCGGCAATCAATATGTCGTCAGGTATGTGACGTTACCAGCGACGGGGCGCTGGTAAACCTTTATGTGGACTGTTCCACAACTTCGTGTGTGGCGAAACAGTCATTCACTTGGATTATATTTGCTGTATTAGAGTACAAATATTTCAACATAATATTGAATGTATCGAAAAGGTTGATCGGATGTGATTTTAAGATTTTGTTCGAGTTATTCAATCGGCAATGACTTTATTGCATCGATACAAATTTGAAAAGCTACCATCAACTCGACCATCAACCGAACTGGCACAAACAAATAACTTGTACCGCAAACACATGCATCGTAAACCGAACATTAAATATTTGTCTGCTTATCACTTCTGCCCACGTAGTTCAAACCAATGAAATTAGAAATGTTTTTATGCTGGAAGTCCTGGTTGATTTTGATTAATAGAACTCTTTCCTGGTGACATACGTTGTTCTTGTTAATTACGGTATGATATCTACTGTAGATTATGCAGGTTCAAAGATGCAATTTCTGAATAAAATAATCAAATAATTTCAATCAAAAATCTTCCGAATGACAGAATGTTTGTTTCTTGTCAGCATTCATCCCGTGTTGCAGCCCCACAAATGTTTCATATCGGATCTATTATATCCAACGCATATTTTGGTTATTTGACCACAAATATTAGAACATCTGAATCCAAGCACAATATCCGCTTGTTCTTCCTATTCCTAAAATGTTTCGCGAGGCATTCATTCGCAGAGGAAAAAGCACTCGCACTACCTCCGGGGTTCTGTTTCAAATTTCAACTTGTTCCATAATGTTTCTGGGCGTTATACATGATAAAATCTCTCACTTTTTCCACCGAAGAATAGCGACCGTGGTTACAGCCGAATGGAGAGTTGTGGGGCGGCTTATTCAGAGACTAACTCTCGAGTGACTGCATGTAGAACTCGTCAAACACTCGTTCAGAGGTAGGAGTGCAAAAAATCTACATGAGGGATTTCATAGATATTCATAAGCATGCACATAAGACCCATAAAAAGAGGGGTGGCTGTCGGCCATGCGTTCCACAAAAGGTTTTCCATACATACCAAATCCCGACCGAATCGACCACTCTCTCACATCGGGCGGGTCATGAGTGAGCTCTCTCACATCGGGCGGGTCATGAGTGAGCTCTCTCACATCGGGCGGGTCATGAGTGAGCTCAAAGACCGATGCCAGCAGTAAAACCCATCTTATACTAAATTGTTTTTTGCCTAATAATATGTGGCAGGTCTTTCCCCGAGACCAGATAACCCTTCTATCAATGGATATCATCAGACTAGCTCATTCATTGTCCACCCACTGCTATCACATCTCTCACTCGTTTCCTCCAAGCAATGTCTCAGGGAACCAGCGTATTCACCTTTACCCTTTCCGGAATTCATAACATTCTTGACCAATCCTCTTCAACACTCACTTTATGTAGCCAAACCATCTCAGAACACGCGGGTTTTTGCTAGCGTTTTGATTGCTTATGCTCAAATTTTCACTAATTCCATACATCCCGTTCACTCCTTGCTGCCCTGCTGCTCAAATATATCAGCTCTCATACATTCACTCTAATACATTCACCAGTCTCTCTGACTCCGCACGTCTTACCTCGTAGTGTATTTTCGGGATAACTACCCCATTATACAAACCTCTCAGTTTCCCGACCCATGGTTGTGTACATCCAACTCTATTATTACTCTCAACCTCACATTCATTCCCATGCCTCGATATACCGATATTTCCTCAGTCACATGCCAGCGCAATCATTTAATACACACTACCTCCTTCAACAACCCTCAATTTAGGCTAACTCTGATTCCACTTGAATCATCACTTTCTGGACATCACGTTTGTTTGTTTTACCCCCATTAACTTGGAGCTTCCTCTCCTCTCACACATCATCAGACACCAGAATAGCTAGTTTCCAAATTCACCACAAGTGCCACATCATCAGAAATCCGCTATTGCCAACTCCGCTTATTCGCATCTAACAACTCATACCGACGAACCAACACCTCGAATTTATCTCTCTCACCACTCCATTAATATACACAATGAAACACTAGGGGATTTAATGTCTCCTTGTCTCAGTCTATCTTTCACTAGAAACCAGTCACTCACCTTGCTCCTCACTCTGACAAACGCTCTGAGGGCCCCCCACCCCCCAAAAAACTGTGCTGCTCTCGGCAATCTTCCGCCCACTCCATCGTAGACTCTGCGTTGGCCTTTTCCAGATCCATAAGAGTCCATTACACATATTTTTAACCTTAGCTCTGTAATTAATTGCACCCCTGATCCACCGAAAGCATCTAATCAGCACACTCTCTACTCAAACTTGAGACACACGGTTTAATGTCGACTACGTCATAGCTGGCAAACTAGTAATACTCAGCACCCGACTAGCCTTCACGGCGTTTACGCTTTATTTTCCGTAGTCGAAAGCCCAAACCGTTTTCACCCTCGACCGCAGTGCCTTCTTGGGAAAGTTGCTGAGCAACAAACGTGAGGACTAAAGCGTGAGGTTTTAATTAAATCAAAGTCTTTGAATCAGTGAGAGCACCGACTATCAGAACTTGTCTGGATTTGATGTTGAGTCTTGAATGGGAGGGATGGAAGCCCAGCAGATAGAGCATGGGGGCTGGGAGGGCCTTTGTGCGCCTTGCTGGCACCATCTCATTCGGGCAATGTTACTTGAACATTAAGTCTGTAAAGGACGACCATAAAGTCTATCAGAACAGTTTGAGTAAATACCAGCCACCAAAAAAACAAATCATTTATTGTAGATAAAAAAACAATTACAAGTACCTTCCAAAAATAAGCCATGGTGCGTGCGTTCAGTGGGTAGTCCGTGCTGGAGCATTGCTCTCCTACTTGAAGCCTGCTCAGATATGAATATAAGAGTGTTGTGATGACCCTTCGTTGAGTCGTATTGTCTTCGTTTGATCCTAGGGTGTCGGTCAAGTTATCCCCGCCGCTTGACTTTCATTTCCCAACCAGAATACCAAGAGTCATCTCGTACAATAGGTTTATGATTTTGATTCACTTATTATTTTATTTCCGTGTTGGAGTACATCATCTGTTGGGGCCTTTGCTTCGGTTATATTATTTCTACCGTTCGGAAAATGCGACGTGTTGTTTAACGCTATGAGGTTGCTCTCGGCAATGTTCAAATAAGGACTCAACAGATTCGTAAAACATCTGTTCCGCATTTACCTCCTAGTGATAACAATGCTTTTGCAACTAATAATGAAATAAAAAGTTTTATTTGGATTAAATATTCTAAATGTACCTTAAACGTAGTCATGCTAGAGTACTACTGATTGACAATTAAAATTAATTTAATTTCCCAAGGCAATACATCAGGTTTATTGCAGATTTGCTATCTACATAGGATAGTTGTTTTCGCAGGGCGACAACAATGGGACAACAATAATTAACTTTAAGTTATAGTCTACACGATAACCAAAACAGGTCCCACGAAGTTACGCAAGTGTAAAAACTGAATTCTGTTCTCAATATAAATGAATGACAAGTCCTAGTTCAATACTACAGAGCACGATGGCAAAGAGATGAACAGACAATCAGTTGCTTCCGGGCCAATTTCTGTCCAAAACTTTACCACGAAACAGGAAATTCGTAGCGCAAAGTTTTGAAAAGAACTTTTTGAGCATTTCCTGCCACAAATGCCAAGAAAACGCGTTATCTTTAGTTCCCGGAGCTAGCTTCGCATACCTGGGTCAGAATAATTTTTATGTGAGTTTGGTGAGCAAAACTAACATTGAACAGAATTATTCTTTTCTTCTGTTTCCTTGGAAAGAATGACTAAATTGTGTGAATGTGTTTGATAGAAATGTTGTTGACAATCTGAATTAGGCTCCGGTGTTTACGGATTTAAGGATTTTAAGGATTTAAAACTGTTTAGGTATAATGACATGTTCGCATAGTAACAGAAATATCAGAATACACAGATGATACGTACCAAGTCTTCGACAGCGTGAGCTGTTCTGAAGACAACATATACTACTTAGATGAATTGGGACTGTGTTGACGAGTTTCGGGGAATTCGCAAATCCGCATTGTTACGAAGATCTTACATAGGATCATTTCTGATGAAAAAATCGGTATCAATGTAAGTTAAAAGTTTCAAAGCTTTGAAGACAAACACCGCAGCGGAAAAGTTAATGATGTGACACAGTGTGAGAATATTTCATTGACGAATGAGAGGCAACGTGTGGTTACATCTGCTAGCATGTGATCGTGTTCTGATAACACGCTTCTGATTATGAACGATAGGTCTTAGGTTTAATTTGTAGGTGAAAGTATACACGTTTACACAATACGTCAGAAAGGGATGAATAAGGCTATATTACAAAAACTTTTAGAGGCAGTTGTAGGAAAATTTCGAATTTTGTAATGGATGCCACATGATTTGGATAATTTTCCGGGAACAAATGAGACGTGATCTTTCCGGTTAAGTCTCGGATCTACTACTACACCGAGCAACTTTGTTTCTGCTACTTATGCAACCGGTTTACCGTTCAATTCGACTTGTGTGTTAGGAAAAAGTAATAGTTGATTTTGTCTCAGTGTTTTATTAAATTATTCGTTGAATAATAACGACGTCAGTTCGTTGGTCTAAATTCATTTGAGTGTGTATTTCTCATCCAAGTAGCTCAAGACTCCACATCTTCGAATAGGTGAGTTCAAATCTTCGAATAGGTAAGTTCAAATCTTCGAATAGGTGAGCTCATCCAATATTTCAACCGGGCCCTCGAATCAATAGATGGAATGCCTGTCTAGTGTACAGAATAGACCAGTGATTCGTTCACCACTACACCAGCGTCAGGCGTGTTGACAGACCAGAGAAGTAGCGAGTTGGCCGACTTGGATAGGGAGGGGGGGCATTGTTATTGGCCAGTGGCATCAGGACAGTAAATGCGACCCTACCTAATAAAATAAATGTTTGAAAACTGGAAAACACCACGTAACAGAAATAATGTATGTTCCTCAAAGAAGATCGTGAATTAAATCCAACCAGCGTGAAATGCATGACAATATCCAATCAAATATTAATTTTTGTACAAAATAAAGTCAAATCACGAAACAAACTAAAACTGGATAAAGTAAAGGAAGCAGGCTTATGATAGGTGAACTCGCCTGTGGAGTTACAGTAAAATAATTTTTTGACGGGTTATTTCACTATCACGACCAACACCATTGCTGCAAACTATGAATGTAACCCTTCAAAGAAAAACAAATCGAATACAGTCCGGGGTTTGATTAAGTGTGGTCTGGCTCACGGAAGCGAAGATAAATTATTTACGCAAATTTACATATATTTATGTATATAT
>SDVV010013894.1:0-14971 GCA_016164225.1 Gammarus roeselii | reverse complement strand
TATTCAAGCCAACGAACAAAAGATTATGTACGTAATGCGTAGTATAGGAAATTGGGAAGATCACGGAATGTGTCGAAGTTTGTCTCTTCATACGTGGTAGGATTAGTTGTCACATTATCAGTCGGTGGTTATGCAGTGCAGGACTTGGCTAGTATCAGAAAGAGTGATGGCGACGTTATATCTATGAAGTCATAGTTGCTTTATCCTTGCATTTAATCCTTCAAAATGTAGATGTCAATTTACTGGTAGGAAGGCTGTATCGGATGTGACTATAGAAATCTGGGTATAGCGTTTAAGGGTGCCTGTATGCTAGGAATTCTAAAGGGAGGTATTTTTACCATGGGTAGTGCTTCTTCTTTAGCCTGAAATGTCAACTATGTAGCTATTGGGACCGCCCTACGGGGGAGTCTGCATTAATTTCGCGTTGGGACTCCGGTGTAACATTGAAGCAAATGATAATAATATGTAGCTATTGTTAGTCCAGGCCGTAGTTAATCCAGGCCGTAGCGAATGAATTAGACCGTATGGTCCGTATTGGTGTGCCGCCGTTCCGGACTTTCTTACAAACTGGCATCTACTCGCCAGGGAACAACACATTCGTCATACACTACCAGGACTGGTTCCCTATCATCAATCCGCATACACATCCCGATGGGATGAAATGTGGCCACTGAGGGGACAAAATATGCATTCTGCGATACTTTGACAGAGAAAAGGTGAAAAGATTAATAACAGGAATGGCCAAATGTTCATCAACCGCTTGTGCATGGGCGCACCGTTAATAACTCAACCACCTGATGAGACCGCCCTACGGGGGAGTCTGCATGAACTTCGCGTTGGTACTCCGGTGGAACGTGGAAGCAACCACTACTACTGCCATATGACGGATGTCCCTACTCTGGATCTACGCTGCACCTACTTCACAACTCTTCGACCGCCGTACGGGGGCTGCTGCATTAACTTTGCGTTGGGACTCCGGTGGAACATGGAATCAAATACAAAAACTGATCTATGTCGGCTCGAAACCAAATGCGCTAACTTGTCCTTGTTGCTACAAGGTGGCTAGTGGCGTGAAACGTAGTAGTACCGATGGATTGCAGCGCACTCGCGGCAGTCCGACGAGCGTTCTTGAATCCCGTTATCTATTAAGTAGACTCACTGACCCATCCTACCGTAAAAGCTTATCGCTTTCGGAAAACTCACTGGAGTACACTAAGCTGTCGTAACTTTAAGCACCTGAGCATGTGAGGCGGTCTCTCCCCCTCATCACGCTACGCACAGAGATGACTATCCTTTTCTACGAAAATATTGTCAACTCTTTACTATTGTCTTGTTCGCGGTAGTACGCGAATATGCCACTATTGAAATAAGTTAGTTTCATCTTGACAAGAAGACTTTCAAAATATATTTTTCGCACGCGAGGCCTTGCGAATTTACAAACACCACCGCTTGAAACACCACCGCTTGAAACACCACCGCTTGAAACACCACCGCTTGAAACACCACCGCTTGAAACACCACCGCTTGAAACACCACCGCTTGAAACACCACCGCTTGAAACGCCACCGCTTGAAACGCCACCGCTTGAAACGCCACCGCTTGAAACGCCACCGCTTGAAACGCCACCGCTTGAAACGCCACCGCTTGAAACGCCACCGCTGACTGGTAGCGCTCTACGGGAGAGGATATGACTCACTTTGAGGCTCCGGTGGAAATGAGCCTCAAATCTAAATTCAAGTTGGGACTCCTGTGGAAAACAGGAGAAACTGTAAGTGTTCAAGATTCCCTGACTGTTAAATTTTCCTAGTGTGACGACAGGAAGCTTTTCTGTTATGAAATATATAGTCTTCGTATAACATGGAAGAACGCTTCTTCTAGCTTCACTTGGGGCATTAACATTTCCGGTCTAGGCACAATACTAACTGATATCCGCCTCGTTATTCTGCGAAACCCGTTCACTAATCTGATCGTGATTCAAGATGTTAAGTCCTAATGATTTAGACCATAATCGGTTGAAATGGTATCAATAGAAACATTCGGTCAAGTAGGATGCATATTTTTTCAAGTGCTGTCTGCACGCTGCTAGATATTGTCTGCACGCTGCTAGATATCTAGAAAGTTTCGCAAGGCTTTGCGTTCTAGTACTGTATTACCCAAGAGGTAACACGGTAATGACTGAGCGGTAACATACGAATTCTCCGCTTTCAAGGATTAAACTCGTATATGTACACGCCATACTTCAATCGCAAATGCCGACCACTTTACCTAATCTCAATTTCAAACTGACCTCACCCAACGTTGAATTCCTGCTCCCTGCTACAAAATAGATAGATACAGACACAAGGCCGCATCCCCCAGAAAGGGGGGTGGCCGACGGAAAGGCGCACCTCACACCCTCATACGCTCACTCACACCATTTAGCCTTTCTTGTGCTAAAGGGTCCGGCCGGTAGCCCCTCAACTTACTCAGGGTCACAAAGTGCAGTCCGAGGAGCCGTCGTCAGCAGCAGGACCAGACAGTTTTCCCTGGTTTACCCCCGCCGCGTCATAATGCCCGGGCCCCCCCTCACCCACGACCATCACGACAGTGGGATGCCAAGGGCGGGAAAGCACATCAGAGCAAGTGTCAAAATCAACCATTCGCAACCATTCTCCACTCACGCCTGTTCATTGCACGCTCTCTCGCCCCCTCCACATTCATGTCTCTCCTTCCCAACGCCTGCTTCAGGCCATCCATCCACTCAAACTTCGGTCTACCTCTAGGCCTGCGACCACTCTGCATTCGTCACTCTTTTCACCCATCTCCCTTCATCCCTCCTCTCCATGTGCCCGAACCATCTCTGTTCACGCGAATCCGCTCTGTTCTCCAACTTCTTCACCATACCTGTTCTGATTCGAACCACGTCGTTGGTGATCCGGTCTCTCAACGGGACTCCAGCCATGCTACTCAATACTTAATCTCGAAAATATTCAACCTTCTTCTCTCCTCTGCTCTCACCCCCCAAGCCTCGGCTCCGTAGAGTACAGTTGGGACAACAACTCCCTCATAAAGCCCCGTCTTTGCTTCCATCCTCAACGTCCTACAGCTTGTTATCTTTAGTGCACCAAACGCTTTACATCCCTCCTTCACTCGCGCCTGCACTTCAGTTTCCACTAGTTCAGTTTTCTCCACATGGGAGCCCAGATACTTGAAACACCGAACTGCCAAGAGCTCTCCATTTTGGGTGACACTAATTTTGCTCGCATAGACAGTCCTTGAGCATCTTTTCTTCACTCTTACCCACGTTCACTCGAAGCTTCCTCCTCACACACTCTACCAAACTCACATTAGCCTACATAGATTCTCCTCAGAATCCGCAACCAGGGCCGTATCATCAGCAAATAGCAACTGGCTCATCTGCCAACTCCGCAGTTGAGCAGACACACTCGCGTTCACCTCCCTGACCACTCCATCCATATAGAGGTTGAACAGCCAGGGAGACATCACGCAGCCTGGTCTCAGTCCCACTTTCACTGAAGGACCAATCGCTCTATTCTCTCTCCACTCTGACACATGCTCGGCTGTCAGCATAGAAACTCAGCACTGCTTTCAACAGATGTCCGCCCACTCCATACAATGCAGCAACACCCTCCACAGCGCTTCCCTGTCAATTCTGTCTTCTCCATTCTCCAGATACATGAAGGCCCAGAACACATCTTTTCCTGTGGCAAGGTACTCCTAACATACGTGTCTCGCTGCAAAATCTGATCGGTACACCGTTAAAGCCAAAATGACGTCAAAAATTTAGTACGAAGAGGCTCGCCTCGCATCAAAAAAAAACTAGCTTCTACATTTCGAAACTGCTTCACGGTAAACTAAGACGCGCAAATCTTAGTTCTATAATATTCAATTCGTTGAATTGCAAATTCACCTTACCTAGTTTTGAGACTGTCCTCTAATCCAAGCGACAATCGCGGTAGACAAAGTTGTACACGTAAGAACTTCAAATATTGAGGTGGACGAAGCATTTGGGTTTGGAAGGTCCTTCGTATTAAATTTTAGATTATGCATCATGAATGGCAGAAGTCTGTCGCCGCCTTAAATTTCAACTTTGTGTGAACGCTGATGTGCGTGCTGGTTTGGATCTGGTCTAGGTGTAGCAACCGGGGGTAAACTACCTGAAACCAGCGTGGTTCTTTCTAGAAAACTTAGAAGTCTGCCACTGGTGCGAATTCTTTGCGGACTCGTCACATCCACATGCGTAGACGTCAATTGTATTCTAGTCGAGATGGGTGGCCGTTGTGGAAGCTTCTCAACGCTGCTGCGGCTTCTGACATCTGGAGATGTGTCAACAGTCGCTGCTGTATCGATGACTTAGTCTATTGGGGGTTTAGCTAATCCTTCTGCTAGAAAACTACTTCACTAAACTCTTTTTGTTTTGTTTCGTGCATTGCTGTGAATGAATGACCTGCGGTGTTGTAAAGAGTGATACTAGAGAATTTCAAACCATTCACCCTGATGTACTCGTGGCATGAAATTTCCACCCACCTATAATCGTTATGAGAAGGCATATTGCTTGCCCAATGTGTATAGTTTAATTCAGTTTTCTTGTCCTTCCTGTTCTAGCTTCTCATGATGGCAGGATTTAAAAGTTTGGCAAACCTTGTGCTTGTTGCTCTTTCTGTTTTATGGGCCGCCGAAGGCTTGCTCTTGCAGAAACAACGTCCCGCACTGCTTCCTGATGAAAATATGAGGAATTCCTATGAAGCGGCTAATTACTTCAGCCAAGAACTTGTACAGCATTTATTGGACGAATCTTCCCGACCAAGAGTAACTACGCCTTACCCTGAAGACATGGATTTCGGCACTACCACAGAAATGCCGGCGTTTTCCGGGGAGGTGGAGATAGATTCGGATGCCAAAACAAAATCTAAAGAGTCCTATCTTTCCGTCCGTGAGGTACAATATGTTAAAGGGTATCTGAAGAGATCTTCAACATCTGATCCAGATCTTCACGATATCATCCCTTTGGCCTTGGACACGCTGTCAGACTCAACTGGGATCATGATCACTCAGAAAAAAACTGGGTCCTCAATTCCAACATCAACGCTCAGATTATTCAAAACTGGTGCGAAGACTCGGCGGACCTGCAATTCTGACGGTGAGTGTAATCACCAATGTTCGATCAGAGAACTAAGGTAACTATCCGAAGTAACTAGTTAGGGATACAAGATTTCTATTGGATCTCTGGTTTAATTTTGATTTACCGTTTATATATGACCCTCGTACGGTTCATCAAATCGTTCGTCGTTGCTCTACTTTGATTTGCCCATAATTGTTGTAAATTCTATCATACTTCATTTACACGTGGTGAAATTCTAGTGCAATTTCTCCCTACTGCCTACCTTCATTTCTAGTTTTTTGTTTGCATTCTGTAGAGTAGCACAAGAAAAGTCGTTCAAGATAGATGAAGACTAATGACTCAATTTTCCGGTCTGTATCTGAACCAGTACAAAATGAGATTATTCACTATCCTGCTTTGCCCAGGTACAATACCGGCCGAATTTTCTGAAGGAAGATAGATTCCACGTGTCTATTATTTTTTCGGTTGGAGATTATTTCTTTTTTTTACCTACTGTAGATTAAAATTTTAATAACCGGGACACCACGCACCCGAATTCATAGTAATCCCGGGTGAACGAGGAAGAACCAGAACCTAAACAGTAGCAGCATGGCCTCCAATGTGCAATAAATGCCTTGAATACGGTCACGTCGTCGCATACTGCCAGCCACATACACCCCAACGTAGCAAGAAATACTCTAACGAGCACGACAGTAAATACTGCAGTCGATCACCCTAAATGCTACCATTATTCATGCTTCCGTGAGGCAGGCGACCGCGACCGCTCGGTACACATGGACTAAAGAAAAAAAAACTAACACAGAAGGAACGCAGAGATATGTGGAAACAAGCTATCGGAACTTGGAAAGAAAAGATAACGAACCGCCTCTTATGTCAAAGCAGTCAAAACGACATGTCTACCAAACTCCCCCGACGACATCCACACATCAGAACAACATCGTAACAAGATTCAAACACCCCTACCTGGCTGCAGTGCTTCCTCACTCGGCCCAGTAACCGGCCCCGCACCATAGACGCACGGTCCTAAAAATGTTAAATGCGGAGACCAGGAGGACGACGAGATGGATACATCTCCCACAATAAAGTTTTTGGCGTAGTAAGCAAAGCTCACTACTGCAAAAACTGGAAGACTAAGATGAGGAAACACTCTGATATCCAGGCGCCACTGAGCAAAAAGATCAGTAACAACACTTGAAAAACGGCCTGCCATGACCAAAACCCAGAAGTACCTCTACCTGTCTCTAATGCGGCTCCATTCGTGGAAAACCACTGCGAGGGACAAGATCCCCAGTTAAGAAACCAGACTTATGAACACACAATCAGCGAGAACGATCACAGCCTCTCTGACAGCTCGTATTTCGCAGAGCTCATACGAGACACCTCACCGCGACCTGTCTTATTACCTGGCCCAAAAACTCTCACTCCACACAACCACCCACACGGATAATAAAAGCTTCCACAGAAGGAAAGCCCACTCGCTCACTAAGCAAACACATAGGGCACACACCCTCGTCTTCCCACAAGAGCACTCGCAGCCGCGACCGCAGCAACCACAGCAGAACCCCTTCCACCGAAGGCCGACACTCCCGTGAACACTTCCAACCAGGAACCCCTGGGCGAACGTGAACACAATGAAAGCTCCAGCAAATCACGCCACCACTCTTGATCAGCGAAGTCAGTGTGCGAAAAACCTTCTAAATGAGCACATACTTCAGCGGAACTGCCAGGGACGCGGAAACAAGAAAGACTAATTACAATCCTCAGTCGCCACACATAAACCTTCAGTGACTGGCCTAAAAAAGATCGAACTCAGAGACCGATACCTTCAGAATCCTCAAATATATTTTACAACGCCGCGAAGACCACATCAACGTGACTGCTCACAGCGGAGTGGCACTAATGATTAACCAAATTGTACATCACTTTGTCTTTCCCTGAGGACAGAAATCAAAGCTATCGCCGTAAAGATGTGCGTCTCAAGGCTAATAAGTGGTATCCATTTACTCGTCAAGCAGCTAAGACCTCTCTGAAGCACTAATGACCAAATTGCTAAACAAACTGCCCTCACCAGTGCTTCTCCTTGGAGACTTCAACAGCTACCATGGAACATGGGGATGCAAAAGTACAGACCCCAGGATAGTGATAATGGCTAACACCATATACACTCACAACCTGGTCCTTCTCAACGACGGACAGCCCACCTGAATCTCTCCCAAAAGTGAAACTGTCATGGGTTTATCCATATGCTTCCCCACTCCAGCACCCCAACTCGTTCGGAGAGTTCTGCCTTCATCACACGACAGCGATCATAACCCAGTCATCAGATCGCTCCTCACCAACCAACCTAGAAACCCTGCCCCTCAAGAACTTCGATTCAACTACCGGAAAGCTAGCTGGATGGAATAATCGGCGCACATCGCGCGGAGTGACTTAGACAACATTCGCGGAACACAATCGTCGCGTAACTGTACGAAAAGTTTGAAGCCGCAGACGAGGCAAGCATTCCCCAATATACCTATTCAACCATTTTACCGAAACCATGGTGCCCAGAGGTGCAAGAAGCAAGAGATGAGCGAGAAAAGCTATACCAAGCCTACCGACGCGTATGGTCCCCCAGGAAGAGTAGCGTGGACAAGGGCATCTGCTATATATCGAAAATTTCTAGTGGAAAACTGAGGGAGTTTTACCACTCCTCTACTCAAAACCTACTGCGTCTGCAGTGCACCTGCTCTGTATATATGTTAAACTTTATATCTGTTTAGTTTTCTTGGTACCTGCGCTAGGTCTACTCTGAACTCGTTAGATTTACTCAGATGTTACGTTGAATTTAAATGTATCTGCCTAATTTTCTAAGTTACGTCAAATTTACCTTGTACCCATGTAAAATTTACTTTATAATACTATATACCTGCGTTAGACCTACATTGTCTACGTTGAACCTACTCCTAGTCTTCGCTGCACCTACTTAGCCACTATTCAATCTCCCTACGGGGGATTCGGCATTGACTTGGCGTTGGGACTCCGGTGGAAAATGGAAGAAACTACTAATAGGTTAGAGCATACTGTCGTGTAGTAGCCAGTTTAACGGCGCGCTTAAGATCCTCGAACACCTTCTACGTTGTATGTTGACTTTCCTATATTAGGGTTTCAAGCTCTGGAAAGCATACGAATTCTTTATAGATTAGAACGGCTCTTGTCCAATTTTGCAATAACTATGTTGACGCGGTTTGACGAGCTCCATAAGTCTGCTCACCATGCACATGTAGGGCGTACATGCTACCATGAGTGGATTATAGCGTAAGCGTTTTTTCGGCACTACAGAAGTTGCACTCATGGAAAATTAGATGAACCGAAGGCGTGCAAAGTATCCATGTAATTCTGCAAATCGCAATCACAAGTTTTATCCTCAATTTAAAAACATGTGCGACACCACAGGATCGTTCAATAGAGAGAAGACTGTTTCAATAGATAGATAATATAAAATTGGGTGATCCCTTTGCTGGATATTTTGGTCAAAACTGCTTCGTTACAGTCAGTCTCCAAACCATACCCAAGATCTCGAGAGCACTTCCAAAATCGATCTGGGTAAAGATCACTTTCCTTCATTTCTCGACAGTTTGTTGCAGCCAGTTTTACATTGACTAGTTCAAATTTAATCTATTTGAAGTACGCAAGTTTTAAACTAAACTGCATCGTTCAGGAGCCACATTCGTTGGTAGTTATATCTATAGAATGGAAGGCAATATAGTGAAAACATGTGCTGTAGCGAAATGATGAGGCAGTGAATATATAGCGAGAGAAATCTATTTCTTGATATTTGAACTCTTAGGAAATCTATAAGATATTATCCATAAAGAAGGGTAATCCTGATATAAATTGAAAATTTTTCATATGAAGTTGAATGTCACGTGAGGCAAATGTAATACTTTTTCTGTTTTAGACTAACCAAACGCGAATTTTCTTTCGCTATTCTACGCGTTTCTCCTCTTGGTGTCAATTCTACAAAACCTTGAATTTTATCTTGGTGACTAAGCAACAAAGACCGCGTTTCCTTAGTCTCTTGCTCTGGTCATGTGCTCGACGAATTAGGATATTAACTTCTCACGCGTTGGGACTCCGGTGGAACATGAAAGCAAATAATAAATAAATAATCCACTTCTCACCACTTTCGTATCAATTGGACAAAACTTTAAACTCGTTAACTTTGATGTGCATGCCAGCAGTCTCTAAAACGCACTTTGCCACTAGTCCGAAACTGTAATGAACTTTTCTGAACCGAATTAAGAAAGATACTCAAGCACAATGTCATTTCATTCGACAGTGTTCATTTCTGTTCTGGAAATGATTAAAACCAGAGTCAAGAAATTTGGCACTCTTAGAGGATTGTGAAGTGGTAGACTAAGAGCTGTGAACGCGGAAGATTCGGTCATTTGTTGGCAGCACTTGAATCGTAACCGGTAGCCTATTTGAGACTCTCCGGTGGAAATGAGGCCCAAATCAATTCTATATAGGACTGGCTTCGGTGGTACGAATAAAATTACTGCTTAGACGCTTTGGTGTTGACTTGAGCTCACTTGGTAGATCTTGGATCTAAAGCCCGCGAGTTTTTTTCTGTAACTTCAATTGATTATATTTTCCAGAGTTCAACAAACCTGTCATCAATGCAGGATGCGGCGACCACTATTTGTTCCCGGGATACAATGTTAAATTGGTGCAAGGAAAAGTTCAAGAGGATTGTCTTTGGCGTTTCAGGGTGAGTAGGAGGCTTTTGAAACAAAGTAATTTGGAACAGTTTTGTACCCCAGTCCACAGTGATGTCAATGTCTGCGCCCGTCGGGTGACTCGTGCAATTTCTTTTCCCAAATTGAGATCGCCAGTAAAAGGCTGCATTGAACGATATTTCTATGGTGGATAATTACCAAGAAATCTTTGATCTCTGAGAATATTCATAGAATTTTATCATGATGATTAATTCAACTCGGGTAAGATGGGCAAATTTCTACAGAAAACTGGTCTTGCAGCACTCGCTTTACATCAGCAGATGGTATCCGAGTGCATATTGCCTTCGTTTAAATTATTGATTGCAGTCCATACCTGAATTTTTTTCTGTTAGTAATGAACTCTAGGACGTAAAATATCGAGATGTGTTCTTGTAATTTGTATTTGTAGTATTACCAACTGCAAATTGCTTGAAGTGTTTTCAATTAGTCTTAGCCGTGTAACGCTTTCGCTGCAGCTTTGGTATCGGTAGGTTTAACGAAACAAAATGACACTGTACCAAGACGGTCGTCAGACAACTACTAGTCTAATCTCTGAATATTTTTGTAAGGCAAATTTTCAGGCTAATACCCGAAACGAGTGGACAACATCAATACGTTGATATATCAAATCGGAGAACTCAAATTATTGTTCAACTTCGAAATTCATGATCTGCACTTAAGATCAATTGCATGGATTAGTATGAAATCGGATGGTATAAAACAATGAGCCATGTTGCCAATGAAATGCTCTTTCTATAATCTCCTAAAAATTTATGACGAGTAGGTTTGCATAAGAACCTTTCCTTTGGATTATTTATTTCTTTGATTGTTGAATAAGAATAGACTGGTGATGGATGCCAGTTCGCATCGATGAAATGTAGCTCTTTGCTAAAAGAGTACCCCTTCTTACTAGGAAATGAACCTTGTTAAGTTGCGGGTGGATACTGTTCATTGCATGGAGCCTTATATTGGTAGATTTTGGGGTAAACTTTTACAGATTCGTAGATTTCAAAGGTCTTTGTGGGCTCCGGGAAAGTAACTGCAGATAATATTGGCCTTCCAATGTGCATTATGGTGGGTGTAACCCATGGTAGTCGGCTAAATCAGAGCGGTGTTGAACGACTTGGGTAAGAAATCCATAGCATGAAAGAACTCTTCCCGTTCATTGGTACGTGTTCGAATAATCTGCAAAGTGAATCTAATGCAGGCTGTTGCGTTCTGCTTCTGTTGAAATTTTATCACCCCTGAACTGTTCGAATATATATAATCAATATCACAATGTAAACTCTGAGCAATTTTGGTTAGTAGCAAATATAATATGTGGGACCTTTCAGTGTTGGAAGAATCTCGCCTAACAATGTTTGCCGGATTGCGCCTTCTATATTCTTAGGTGATGATCGAACTGGCGTAGCTGTAGTTAGCTGATTTTCTATAAGTAGCCTTATGAAACTCCTTACATGTAGCACTTTGAAATCGGTTTTATTTCTCCCTATGGAAAGGACTTATTTCTCACCAGTTCTTTGCATTTTCCTACTTCCCTTCACAGCACACTGCTCCCGAAGTGTTGGTAACCCTGAATGGCGTCAAACGTCATCACGGCATGCAAATGTATGTCGAAAACACTGTTGTACCGACGAGGTAAGTTGGCCAATTATATGGGCTAGGTATGTTACGTACTCTCCTCCAAACCTCTACCCAATAGACCAAGCAACCATGACAACGCGGACACATTGCTGGGCTTAATCCCACACTAGCCGGTTAAATTCTTGGTGTATAGATGATTATTCATTTTATAGATCATTAACACTTTATTAAGGTATTTTATTTCTATTTCATAGGATATTATTCTTCTGCCCTTTTTCAGAGTAATTTTGCATTTGTTATTGTGTGCATATATAGAGGTAGGTCTAGTCAAGGTGACCCAGGGAAGGGGGGTACTCGTGGGACCCGTTGGTACTCGAGGTTTCGGGAACCCCGGGAGCTTGGAGGACCAGGAGGATATGGGGGGGACCAACTTGGACCCTTCTGGGCCTTTTGTGACGCCCTTGAGACCATTCGGGACCCTCTAGAGAAACAGTAGGACCCACTTGAGGCCTCTCTGAATAATAGGCCATTGCTAGGTTCTCCCAATTCTACGTTAAATCCCTCTGAATATACGTTAAACCTACTCTGAATCTACTCTGAATCTACGTTGGACCTACTTCACCACTCATCGACAGCCCTACGGGGGAGTCTGCATTAACTTCGGGTCTGAACTCCGGCGGAACACAAAATCTAACTTCTACTGAAACGGAACGCAGATAAAAAACTGATCGCTTCCGGAAAACATACCAGACTGAACGAAGTCGTGTGAAAGTAACTAAGGTTTGAATCGTCGGTTCCTGAACTCTGTACTTTCTGCGTATTAATTGTGAACTCAATTTTAACTTCGTGCACGAAGCTGTGCAGAATAAACAAATCATCGTGCAATTCGTGGGAGCACTCGGGGACTACCCGTTGAAGCTCCGGTGGGAAACTGAAGAAACTACAACTAGTAGTACTACTGCTACGACTACTACTACTACTTAAGAGACATGCTTCATTTTGGATTGTAATGCACTATCAGCCGCTCGACGAGCTTTCTGAAGCCCCCGTGCAACATACAACGCTTGCTCACATGAACAGTCTACCGGAAAATCTAATCTTTCGGTAAACATACCAGACTCGAATCTGTTACGCCACTGGCGTAAAAATTCTTTGTTCCTGGACGCACTATCCAGATGACGAGTTCAATTTAAATTCTTTACCAACTTGAACAAAATTCGGAGGAGGTTGGTGAAGACGCGAGCGCGAGTAAATTTTAATTGAGGAATTACTAATATCCTTTCCAGCCTTGTCGTAAATACTACTAAGAGGGGTGAGCGAGGGAGTCACAGAAGCAGACACCACGCCTTCAGGGACTTGATCTTCACTCTGCCTAGCGATGCCGAGGCTCACGGAATTTCCATCGAAGTCTGCGTTCCCGCAAGTCCGGAGTGTGAGTACTTGATGTACATTTTTGAAGCGATTAATTTCAAAGTTGTGCATTCAGTACTATGAAAGATAAATTGTCTAGTTATTGATTGGGAAATGCCTTCGTGGCTTGCTTAGTTTCAGGTAGTCCAAAAATAAAGAACTGCATCTATAAAAAAAGTGAGCATTCTTCGAGTAACTGTACCTTGGCCTCGAAACTTTCAGACGAAGGCTCTGCGGAATACGAAACGCACGAGTGGCAATGCTGCGACAGCGTCCCAAACCCGACCTGCGGCAAACCTGTGGGTTCCCTCAAGGACCCCAAGTTCAGCATTGATACCATGCCCTGGGAGGTAAGATTTAGATGTGAAGTTTGGGTGGCAGCTGTGCATTTATTTATATATTGTTGTACAAGAAAAATCGAAATTTGAAATCCGGGATCTCTTGAAATTTTTTGATAAAAGCGAGTTAGATCTACACGTCGCAGATTAAACAACCCGTGGGAATGACCGGGGAAATTACTCTGAGCGGATTTCATGTAATTGAGACTTTTTTAGACTTCATGGCAATTCGCGTTGTAGTCAGCAAGTCTTGAAACGAGGCTCATTTGTTTTGATTGTGTGAAAGGGGGTAAATTCCCGTTCAAGGGGACTCGGGAGCGCAGATTTCAATTCAAGAAATGAGTTTCTAACTCAGCTGCTGACTTGGATGGTGTCAAGTCAAATGTCTTGCATTAGATTCCATTCTAGATTATTTATTTGGAAATTGTATGTTCACAGTTGAAATCTGAAAGATCTGTTAAGGTTATGCCTTTAGTCTTCAAGGCGAATTTTTCACAGAAGGTGCCCGGACCTACTGAAAGATCCATAACAGCGGTTTGTGTAAATTGAAGCGACGATTGGATTGTTCAGAAGGATGTTTATTCCATATAAAAATTTAGTAGACCAGTGGTCTGCTGATCATACACGTTGGTGTTGGTTTGAAGAACCATATAGGAGAATGAAGGCTTGATTGCTTTACGTCTGATGTTCAGCGAGGTCAGTAAGTTATCCACGCGTAGAGAAAAGGGTGGGCATATGTTCTTTTTAGCCGCATAGAGGCGTTAATCAAGAATGTTGATGTCACTGAGTGCTGGGCTATTGATGTAGCTCCTTGTTTTGAAATGGTACTGTTGTGAGATAGTCTCACCGGGGCGGAAGAGGAAGCTCGGTAGCAAGCAGGTTCAGGGATTAGATGGATGTGAAACCGAACGCACCGGCTGTGATACGCAGGGCGTATTAACTATGATTTAAGAGGAAATTGAAAATGTTCCCGTACCATATACTAACCGAGAACCCCCTATATAGTACAGGCTCTTTAGTTTGTGCTGGGACCTTGAACCGCACGTTTGCTTGCATTATCTATATTAATCTAAATTAAAGTAAACTCGATAAAGCCGGTCAAGAGGCCTCTAAAATTGACCCCCTGGCCCCTGGCGCGAACCAAGGGGCCGATGGGGAGTCGGAAGAGACTCCATTTGGGAGGGACCAGCATCCCCTCCAGAACATCAAATACCAAGATTCCATCTGCGAAGAACATCAGCCTCGCCAAGATGACCAGCACCACCTCGGAGGACGACGACCGGAGAGACGGCCGCATCGACGAGTTGACCAAGATTGTCCAGGAAATACTAAACCTGCTTAGCCAAGCGACCGGCCTCTCTGAACAGAAAGCAGAAGTCCTCTCCGCAGAACCAAGCACAATTGACGATCGTCTAAAGAGACTAGAGGGTCATGTCAAGACTATTTTCCTCCATATCCACGAACTAATAAAAAACAAACCAACTTAAGAACCCGCAACTTATAGAAGTACCTCCACCTCTACATCTGACGACACCTCCCTACGGGGGAGTCTGCATTAACTTCGCGTTGGGACTCTGGTGTAACATTGAAGCTAATAATGATAAAAATACATCTGACGACAACTTCGACAACTCTTCACCTCGCCAGAATCCCAACAGAGCTCCAAGGAATGCAAGAAGGAGGCAATACACGCCATTCAATGGACACAACTTGTTCAATAATAGTCCTACCTTTCCAGAACACCTAAAAATCACGTT
>SDVV010013893.1:0-14971 GCA_016164225.1 Gammarus roeselii | reverse complement strand
GGATGACAACACTACCAAGCGTTGGAGGATGGATGACAACACTACCAAGCGTTGGAGGATGGATGACAACACTACCACGCGTTGGAGGATGTATGACAACACTACCAAGCGTTGGAGGATAAATGACAACACTAACAAGCGTTGGAGGAGGGATGACAACACTACCAAGCGTTGGAGGAGGGATGACAACACTACCAAGCGTTGGAGGAGTGATGACAACACTACCAAGCGTTGGAGGATGAATCACAACACTACCAAGCGTTGGAGGATAGATGACAACACTACCACGCGCTGGAGGATGGATGACAGCACTACCACGCGCTGGAGGATGGATGACAACACTACCAAGCGTTGGAGGAGGGATGACAACACTACCAAGCGTTGGAGGAGGGATGACAACACTACCAAGCGTTGGAGGAGGGATGACAACACTACCAAGCGTTGGAGGATGTATCACAACACTACCAAGCGTTGGAGGATGGATGGCAACACTACCAAGCGTTGGAGGATGTATCACAACACTACCAAGCGTTGGAGGATGGATGACAACACTACCAAGCGTTGGAGGATGGATGACAACACTACCACGCGCTGGAGGATGGATGACAACACTACCAAGCGTTGGAGGATGGATGACAGCACTACCACGCGCTGGAGGATGGATGACAACACTACCAAGCGTTGGAGGATGAATGACCACACTACCAAACGTTGAAAGATGGATGACAACACTACTACGCGCTGGAGGATAGATGACAACACTACCACGCGCTGGAGGATGGATGACAACACTACCAAACGTTGAAAGATGGATGACAACACTACCACGCGCTGGAGGATGGATGACAACACTACCAAGCGTTGGAGGATGGATGACAACAACACCGTGCAGGGAAAGTTGGATGATATCACAACCGCGTGCTGGAGGATGGATGGATGGAACATCACTACCTCGCTCTGGAGGACAAAGGGCATCCCTACCACACGCACGAATTCAGATGGATGGATGACAACACTACCATATGCTGGAGTACTGGAAATGAGAATTGCAGCAATTTCAATCATATAGAAAGCTAAACATTCAACAAAACAGAAGAGCCCACATGATGACGTTGCGCAAAATGAATTCAAACCCAGCAGAAGAATTCTAAAGAAGATCCTGAAATTAAAAAAGAAAGATTACAAAAATGAAATTGTGGTAAACGCCGAAACCAATCAGAAGAAAATTCTTAGTTATGTTTCGAGCAAACAAATTCAAGATCTGTAATAGGTCCTCCAGATAACGATATTGGTGAGCTAGAAACAAACAACACTAAAATGGGTGTCCAACATAACCAGTCTTTTTGTCCTATATTTGCGTTGGAGAATCGAAATATTCCTAATCCTCATAGTATATGAGCGGAAATGCGAATTGAGGCCATCAACAGAGTAAAATTCCCCCTTGCCGAAGATATGAGATATACAGATACAATTAAAGTGACAAAATCTCCGGGTACAGACCAAGTTCCTCCCACAATACAATACCGAACACCTATCTTCAAATTTTACCAAATCTCTCACAAATGGCCATCGGCCCTTTCAATGGAAAAAGCCAACATTTCGATAATTTTTAATATAGAAGACAAAAAGTGTCCCGGCAATTGCCATCCAATTAGTCTCACTTTAGTAGTTAAAAGCAAATTGATGGATGTTTGATTACGGATAAAATGACATAATTCTTAGAATCAAACAAATTGATAGGTGACTCGCAGGATGGCTTTGGACAAATCGTTCTTGTCCTACAAACCTGCAGCTTTTTATTCAATAATATATTTAAAATTCACGACGCACAGTCTTAATCAATATCACTGTCCTTGACTTTCAAAATGCCTTCGATTAAATCCCTCACAAACGATTAGTTAGTGAATTGCACAGCATCTGTATTCGAGGCGAGCTAAATAACTGGCTAAAATGCTGACTCACGGAAAGACGGCAGCAAGTCATAGTTGAAAGAGGGTCCTTCAATTTTGCTAAAGTAGCAAGCGGCGTGCCTCAAGGACCCGTATTAGGTCCCGCTCTCTTCATGATATTTAGAAACTATCTCGAGAGCAACGTACTCTCGAACATTAACATGTTTGTAGACGATACTAAGCTAAAAGGAAAAGTGCAAACCAAACTTCAGTGTGAGCAGAATCAATAAGACGAACAAAATTGTTAATTGGTCAGAAAAGTGGCAAATTAAATACGATGTCGATAAATGTGAAAATATCACATTGGTCTTCATAACCCCAGGCACGAATATTTAACGACCGAAAATAAACCGATTCCTGTCACCAAAGAGAAAAATCTAGGAGTCAATAGTAACGACTTAAATAGCAGCAAGCTATGTAACGATGCAGCCAAAAATATGTTAGGCATGATATCCCGCACCATCTTGTACATAAGTAGACACTGTATTCATAAATTATACTATGCATTTGTTAGACCGCACCTTGAGTATTTCGTCCAATTCTGGTCGCCATATCTTAGGAAATAGGTTATTATATTAGAGAAAGTTTAATGCAGAGCTGTCAAATTTATCCCTGCGCTGCTCAATAAATCGTTCGAGGACAGACTACACGAACTCAACCTTTATTTTCAAGAGCAGCGTATAATCAAAGGTGACATGATCGTAGCGTGAAAGATTTTGATGGGTTCGGAAAACGTCGACTGAGCGAATCTTTTCGCTCAAGATGCAGACGGAGTGACCAGGAATGGACCAAACTTCCAGCGGAAGTTGACGACAGCGATATAATCGAAACGTTCAAGTCACGGCTTGACAAATTCTACCAAAATCGTCTCTAAATAGCTCACAGCTATAACACTCTCACTTGAATGTTCATGAAAATTGGTGCCCGGCATTGACACCTGTACGCTCAAGTTAGTGCCCGGCATTGACACTAACAAGATATAAAAGGTGCACGGTATTGGTACCTGTTCGTTGCATAACGGTGTCTATCAACGACACCGGTCAGCATTGGTTAAACGAGGAATGAAACTGTGACAATCTCAGATCAACACCGTTGGTCGGTGGCTTTCTCTTCTGGTGCTGATTTGAGTTGTTTTGAGTATCATCGGTGAATACTATTTCCTTCTACAAATTTTCCCTTTCTTGATCTATCAAAACAGAAAATACACAGACACAAGATGCTCTCATTGACGTTCTTCTTCGGAACTAATCTGCTTAATATCAAAAGGCAACCCAGATTGGGCCAAAAATTATGTTGTTGGCTTCTCACACTTGTTAACACTTGTAATAAGCTGGGGATGGATGGCAACACTGTACCACGCATTGAGGGGGGGGGGGATTGGATGGCACCACGACATATGCGATGGGGATGGGTGGCAACACCGTACCACGTGATGGGGAAGGATGACAACGCTGTACCACGCGCAGGGGATGGATGACAACGATGTACCACGCACAGGGGATGGATGACAACGCTTTACCACGCACAAGGGGATGGATGACAACGCTGTAACACGCGCAGGGAATGGATGACAACGCTGTACCACGCGCAGGTGATGGATGACGACGCTGTACCACGCGCAGGGGATGGATGACAACGCTGTACCACCCGCAAGGGATGGATGACAACGCAGTACCACGCGCAGGGGATGGATGACAATGCTGCACCACGCGCAGGCGATGGATGATAACGCTGTACCACGCGCTGGGGTTGGATGACAACGCTGTACCACGCACTGGGGATGGATGACAATGCTCTTCCACGCACTGGGGATGGATGACAACGCTCTTCCACGCGCAGGGAATGGATGACAACGCTGCACCACGCGAAGGGGATGGATGAGGACGCTAGACCACGCGCTGGGGATGGATGACAACGCTGTACCACGCGCTGGGGATGGATGACAATGCTGTACCACGCGCTTAAGGGTGGGTGGCAACACCGTACCACGCGCTGGGGATGGATGACAATGCTGTACCACGCGCTGGGGGTGGGTGGCAACACCATACCACGCGCTGGGGATAGGTGGCAACACCGTACCACGCGCTGGGGATTGATTATACACGACCATTGGCCTGGAAACTCACGCAAAGAACTACATAGTTGTAGTAGTTGTTGCTTCTCTTTTCCAACGCGAAGTTAATGAAGACTCCCCCGCAGGGCAATTGAAGAGTGGCAAAGTAGGTGCAGCGTAGATTACGAGCAGGTTCAACGCAGATTCCGAGTAGTTCTAACGTATACACAGAATAAGTTCAACACAGGCACAGAGTAAATCTAACACAGATAAAAAATAGGTACAACGTAAATACAGAGTAGGTTTAACGCATAGTTACCGAGTAAGTTCTGCGTAGGCACAGTAGGTTCAATTCAGATGCCGAGTAGATCTCTGCGCTACCATTTTTTTTTTAATTCAAGCATTTTGGGGTTGGAGTGGGGTGGCAGAGGTACCTCGGGTCCTGAAAGAGCCCGACGAATCCCGGAAGATCCCTCAAGTCCCCCGAGCTCCCCGGATCCTCTCGTCTTGTCTCGAATCACCTCGGACAGTCTCGGCGCGTCGCGCGACAAACTCGACTCGTCTCAACATGTTCGACTGATCCCGACGCACCTCGACCAGCCTCGACGCGACCCTTGCCTTCTGCGCTAGTAATCCGTGGACGGCAATGGTCAACTGTTCTACTCAAGCATTTCACATATATACATTTTTCTGTGTATGTTTTTTTTAGCGTGGGGAGGGGGAGCCAAGGGTGCCAGGGTTCAGAGGGGCCTCATACGGGTCCCAAAGTATCTCAAGGGGATCCCTAAGGGTCCTAAGGGAGTCCCAAAGGGTCCCGGAAGGGTCCAAGTGGATCCCCCCAAGACCTCTTAGTCTTCCGAGTTCCCTGGGTTCCCGAAATCCCCGGGTCCCTCAAGTCCTCCGGGCCCCGTGAGCGCCACTCCGCTCCCGGGTCACCTAGTCTCGGCCAGCCTCGGTTCGTCTCGACTCATCGCCCCACCAGTCGACTCGTCTCTACTCGCCTCAGCCTGCCTCGACTCGCCTCGTCCCGTCCACGTACAGTGCCGTTCAAGACTTTCACTCTCTAAGATCAACGTAACTATAATTTTTCATCATTTAGCCATCAAAAACGCCTAGCTGTGCTCGGGCATTTATTAGGCGCCCAGGGAGAGCGCAAATTCTCCCACCGTAGTTTGGACCAGACTAACTAACACACCGCATAGTCCACCTAGGGCCCCTGCGGGCGTCTAACGATACATAATTCTATAGTCAATACAAAATAGATCACCATGAAAAAAGGGCAGAGAAAAATAATAGAGCCCAAGCAAGAAGAAATAATAAAATAATAGAATACTAAAAAAAAAGTGTGAATGATCTATCAAATTAAAGTGTGAATGATCTATCAAATTAAAGTGTGAATGATCTATCAAATTAAAGTGTGAATGATCTATCAAATTAAAGTGTGAATGATCTATCAAATTAATGATCATCCAACCACCGCAATTCGAAAAACTACGATGTCCCTTCACCGGACTTATATGTGACGGCAACAGCAAATTACAGTCTATATTCATCCGGGGACTTCGACGCTAAAGAAGATTGTTCAATACTTTGTTGGCTTCAAATACGGATAGCGCAGGATGATAAAGACCTGCTGGCGACACTCGATAGGGTAGTTTATTTAAAGGTCTTATAACCTATAACAAAGTTGCCTCACTCTTCTCTATCCTATCAAATGATTTTTTAAACTACGAATTTTTTTAATTTACGTGTGGGTCTTACTATCGGTTACAAAGATAGAGACCTTGTTTTTAATTTCGCGTTTTGCGTACGACAGCCCTGCACCGGGATTGTATGTTTATAGTATTGATTTACACATTTGCATTTCCTCGTGACATTTTGCTGTAAACACACAACCATAAAAACTTACCTAACTACATACAATTTGATTTAAATTAAGTTTAAATAACGCGCGAAATTAAAAACAAGGTTTCATCTCTGTTACCGATAGTGCATAATACTTTGATAATTGTCTACGTTAAAGCACCAGAGGTCCGACTCTTTTTCGTGTATAATAAACAAACAGTTTTCGTAATATCAACTGTTGAAATTGAAGATTTCAGCTGGTGCTGGTTTATGATGGCATGAACAATTGACCTCAAGAATATCAGTTCATGACTTAGGACACTGGTGTCAAAATATAAGGATTAGGGCGAATCAGATAAAAATTGCATTGTTATCACATCACTCGTGAGACTGACACAGGCAAATGGATCCTCTGAATCCCATAATGTATTTATACCCTCACAAGGAATACTTATAGGAACAATTGGTATGGAAGGGTTGGTCTCTGGTGACTTTAGCCTCGCCAACACGATTGATTAATGTCACACAGTCGTGGGACCCACGACTACACGCTCAATGCTTTCATTTACAGATTTAATCTATGAAATCACCAAGTGCATGAGGTCGGCGTTCAGTCACACGCCTTGTAGCTGCACCTAGGCACTCTCCAGCCGATATCTTGAGAGCCATCTTTTTCCAGCAAGGGTCAGAAGTAGACCAAAGAGAATGAAATCTATGGAACCCTAATCACAATTGGCTTGAATTCAAGACATAGAAAACACTGGGCCTGAAAAGGACACTTGTGAGTCCATGTGTCACGAAATAGGTCACAGGGGGAAAGAAGACTGTCGTCATGATGGGTAGGGGTGAACTAGGAGAGGGGCGTCGAGGAGCTCAAACCGAGCACGTGCACCTCACTTCACTGCTGTAGGGTGACTAAAGTTTCCAGGCGCAAGTTGACAACATATCTGATTGCAGCGTGCGTGTTGCGCTTGTGTGTGCGTACGTGTGTATGGTCCTGACAGTGCTCGTGCCGGTAAGGGGGAAATGCAGACATAAATTCTTCCTGCTTCTAACTCACGGACTCGCAGACTTGGTGGGGAGAGGAGAGGGCTCAGTGATGTACGCGCCCTCTCGCGTTCGTGAATTGATTTTTGTGCGCAGCAACCATTCCATTTCGATCGAGCGAATTTATTCTTTTAATGCTTTATTTCTCCCCATTTGGGTTGGAAAAATTGGGTACGCCGCTGTTCCAACAGGCTTGTCTAGGTTATCAGTCATGAGATAATGTTTATTCAATCTGACAAGGGAGCACAGCAACATTAATAAGGTCCATTTCTTTCCCGCTCCTATTGAAATATTCTGCGGCTGCTCGAGGAAGCAGACCACATAGACATGTTGTGGTCAGCAGTGGCGATTACTCGAGGAAGCAGACCACATAGGCATGTTGTGGTCAGCAGTGGCGGTTACTCGAGGAAGCGGACCACATTGGCATGTTGTGGCCAGCAGTGGCGGTTACTCGAGGAAGCAGACCACATAGGCATGTTGTGGTCAGCAGTGGCGGTTACTCGAGGAAGCAGACCGCATAGTCATGTTGTGGTCAGCAGTGGCGGTTACTCGAGGAAGCAGACCGCATAGTCATGTTGCGGTCAGCAGTGGCGGTTACTCGAAGAAGTGAACCACATAGGCATGCTGTTGTGATAAGTAGAAGTCAGGATTTCGTAAATGGGAGGATCACAACACAGCGCAGATCACACATAACGTAACAGCAGCCTTAAAACAAATTCAATGGCAAAAGAGGAGACATGGCACCGTTCCACCTCTCCCCCTCTTGGTGTGCCACTGGTTATGAGGGAGTTGCTCACACTGGTATCAGCAGTACACAGTTCATCGACTGGTCCTAGTTGGTTAAGCGTGCTGGCATCTACGTCATGTAAGTTGTCGTGCTTTTCTTGTGCTATTGTTAATTATTCGAATGATGCAACTGAGAGGGTCTGCACTCATCGATACTTCATGCAAGGTGCCATAATAATCCAGCTAAGTTATTCATTAATCTATTGGAGCCGCTGAGCTTGTCTGTTATCATATGCCTTGTGCTGCCCTTGGGTGTGAGCTTTCTGTATGCAGTGTGAAGAAGTTAGTGACGTAAGCCACTCATCAATACCACTAATCACTAGACTCCGTCCATTAGGGCTACCTTCTTCTACAACGTGTACACATACAAGCAAGGAACGACAATTATAGAAAGAAAAAATTGCCACGAAAAAATCACCAACGAAGTGCGACTTCTTTACGCCAGATGGCACTAACTTCTTATGTTGCTACGCATCAACAGCAACAACAATGAAAGGAAGAGCGATAGCATCGGCGTCGGGAGAGTGTTTCAACCAATAAAACTGGTAGACTAGTGAAGGTTAACAAGGGCCGTTGACAGTTGCGCACCCAAGATATTTTCCTTCTAGAGAGGCCATCCACCTAAGTAGGGGAAAGCTTAAAGGCCTCCTTCCCAATTGGAAATACAATTTCATATGATCTTTAGATGTTGTTCGCTGAGTAGCCAAGTATGTTTCAACGTGTATTAATTTTTAAGTATAAAAGTTTCAGGCGAATGTGATCAAAATTACGTCACAGCTCTGGTGCAAACGTGGCCGTATTGTTGCTGCACCAATGCAGGAGCGATATGGCCGTAGTGTTTTATACCATCAGTAGTGTTTCATACCATCAGTATAAAAACACTACGACAAATCATAGCAATGATAGAGAAGGATCAATGAGGCACTATCAGTGCTAGGCAAGATACTCTATCAAGATTCATTTCAGAAATACCAGGGTGGAGTAGGGTAGTCGCATATACACCTGGACGCCTGAAAACTGACGAAGACGTCGCCACCCCAACCCCTTCTGCAAGATACTTCAAAGGTCTGTTCCAGATGCGCTCAAGACGCCTCATCTTTTCAGACAGCTGTACACTACTTCCTATGCCCTAATGAGTAGTCGTGGCCGCTGTCCTAGACTACCATACTATTCTTCGCTCGCAGGAGAAGCTGGTTCAAGCGTTGTGACGGCGTCACAAATAAACCTATAGAAAGTAATGTCTAGAATAAGGGATATGATGTGTGAAATGAACATAAAGCGAGCAACTGAAGGAAAATGAGCCGCATTGTTAGCGGACATGGTCTTCAGGACGAGTTGCACGATGAGTTTTCTGAATAGGCTACGGATATTAGTTTTCAAGTTTCATTTACTCACTTGAAGGAATCTTTGAGAGAACTTTATAAGACAGTCAAGAACACGCTTATTATTATAATCTTCAGTGCATGTTAATAAAAAATACCGGATATTTCGGAATTCGTCAAAGAAAACTGCAGCTCTTATTTTATTAATTGAATGACACTTAACGCGAGATTAACGAGAGGCACTTGCCATTAACGAGAGGCACTTGCCATTAACGAGAGGTACTTGCCATCAACGAGAGGTACTTGCCATTAACAAGAGGTACTTGCCATTAACGAGAAGTACTTGCCATTATTGAGAGGTACTTGCCATTAACGAGAAGTACTTGCCATTAATGAGAGGTACTTGCCATTCCTCTCTACAAACTTGTGTCGAGAGTAAAATGTAGGATTTCCAATGTAACGGATCACTTCAGATATTGCAGTTATTTGGTTTCCGTTAAACCCCACGCGTGTTTTCGAATCCGATCCTTTCTAAAGCTCCATTGAGTGTCATCCCTCGGATTAGCATCCGTTATCCCTCGGATTAGCATCCGTTATCCTACAGTTAACAGATACAATGAAGTTATCCCGGCTCACCAATATATCATTAGTATACGAGCGTATGTTGATCTTTGTAGTCGTGAGTGTTGGACGCTGCACCCAGTTGAAGCACCCAGAACAACAACTCACCCATACAAGGGCAGATCTTTGTAGTCGTGAGTGTTGGACGCTGCACCCAGTTGCAGCACCCAGAAAAACAACTCACCCATACAAGGGCAGATCTTTGTTCTGACGCTTCAACAATTTGGATTGGGTTGGTGTTATGGGAGCTAGAAAACCTGTGGATCAAAGTGAGGGAGTAGCGGATTGAAACTACGGACAAGAGAAGTAGTAGTAGTAGTTTTATTTGGTTTTCCAACGGAGTCCCAAAGCGAAGTTAATGCAGACAATCCCGTAGGGCAATTGAAGAGTGGCAGAGTAGGTGCAGCGTAGCTTACGAGTAGTTTCAACGTAGTAGTGGTAGTAGTTGCTTCCGTTTTCCATCGGAGTCCCAACGCGAAGTTAATGCAGACTCCCCCGTAGGACAAATGTTCAACGTAGATTCAGAGTATGTTCAACGTAGATTCAGAGTAGGTTTAACGTAGATTCCGAGTAGGTTTACCGTAGTTACAGAGTAGGTTTATCATAGTTACAGAGTAGATTTACCGTAGTTACAGAGTAGGTTTAGCGTAGTTACAGAGTAGGTTTACCGTAGTGACAGAGTAGGTTTACCGTAGTTACAGAGTAGGTTTACCGTAGTTACAGAGTAGGTTTACCGTAGTTACAGAGGAGTAGGTTAACCGTAGTTACAGAGTAGGTTTACCGTAGTTACAGAGTAGGTTTACCGTAGTTACAGAGTAGATTTATCGTAGATACAGAGTAGGTTTAACGTAGATACAGAGAAGGTTCGACGTAGATACCGAATAGGTAGTAGATACAGAGTAGATTTAACGTAAATTCAGAGAAGATTTAACGTAGATTCAGAGTAGGTTTAACGTAGATTCAGAGTAGGTTCAATGTAGATTCAGAGTAGGTTCATCGTAGATTCAGAGTAGGTTTAATGTAGATACAGAGTAGGTTTAACGTAGATTTGGGAGGAGGGAGAAAAGGTTCCAGGATTCAGAGGGGCCTCAAGTGGGTCCTACAGTTTCTCAAGAGGGTCCCGAAGGGTCCCGAATGGTCTCAAGGGTGTCCCAATGGGCCCCAGAAGGGTCCAAGTGGGTCCCCCCAAATCCTTCTGGTCTTCCAAGTCCCCCGGGTTTCTGAAACCCCGACTCTCTCGAGTCCCCCGGGTCCCACGAGTACCTACTTCCCTGGGTCACCTCGTCTTAATCAACCTCGATATATACAATAATAACAATTGCAAAATTTATCACTATGAAAAAAGGTCAGAGAAAAATAATAGAGCCCACGAAATAAGGAATAATAAAATAGTAAAATAAAGTGCTAATGATCTATAAAATGAATAATCATCCATCCACCCCAACAGACAAGAGAAGTCTCTTTAAGTGTCGTTCGACGGGACGTAACTGGATCAAAGGCACACAAAGAATGCCGACATTCTTCATTTGCATAAAAATGTCCCGCACGTAAACCATCCAGCTTGCAACCACCCATTGATGCTTCATTCATCGTTTTGCGCTTTTCTTAAAGATTTCGCAGTGCATAAGCTAAGGATGACTTCTTGTTCGCGACACCATTTCTTTAGTGGTTTCCAAAAGCGAGCTGTTTTAAGGGTCAAATGGAGTTAGACAATGATGTCTAGTTTAATATGACTTTGCTAAACTATTAAAGTGTCTCTCGGTGAAATTATATTTAACAAGTGGTAATAATATGCAGCATATCGTTTAATGGATACATATTTTATCCAGTGAGTCGACTGTGATTAACAGTTATGAATCGACCCCTTCCATTGTTTCCTACCGTGATACGTTCCCCAATATAACTATTCAGGCCGTCCTTTCCCCGTTCTCCGGAAGCAACACCACTCACTATATTGAGTGGCTCTCTTTGAAGAGTTCACCACTCTAAGGGTCGGTCCTATTAACAATATACCATCGTTCAGTATGCATCTCCTGCTCTCTAATTTCCTATCATACATTTTCAACATTCGACTACGTAAATCATTAAAAAAAAATTAATATGTATTTAATTTAACGGCCAAGTCATATAGATAACTTATCGTGTGGGCCGTCACACCCCCACAGTAAATAAAAACAATACGACAAGTAATAGCAATTATATAGAATGATCAATGAGGCACTATCAGTGCTAGGCAAGATACTCTATCAAGATTCATTTCAGAAATACTTAGTGTATTCAGCAGTTGAATTTAGGCTAAAATACCGTCAGGGGGATGCGAGTAAAGACGTGTTATGACTCTCAACTGAGGACGAAACGATAACTTCACGCTTACAGCCAAAAGATGGGCCCAGTCAGCACAATAAAGTGCAACTGATAAAATACAGTAGAAATACATGATTAGGAAAAAACAGTGGATTGTTTAGTTTAATGTTGTGTTACTGTTCTGGAGGATGCCTCAGTGAGCTACTGTGGTCGCCTTGACGTTAGGCTAGTCTGAAACAGTATTAAAGGCGTGTATAGCTGGAGTACAGTCGCTGTATAGCAGCGTAACAGCTGTACAGCAGCATAACAGGCGCTGCAAAGCAGCATTAAATTGTGGTACCGGAGAATAGCAGTCGCTCTATGGCAGCATGACAGTCGCTGCACAGCAGCAGTACAGTCGCTGTATATCAGCATAACAGTCGTCGTACTGTGGCATAACAGTCGCTGCACAACAGTATTACAATCACTTTCAGCAGCATTACAATCACTTTACAGCAGCATTACAATCACTTCACAGCAGCATTACAGTCGCTGTACAGCAGCATTACAATCGCTGTACAGTAGCATTACAGTCGCTATACAGCAGCATTGCAGTCGCTGTTTCAGCAGCATTACAGTCGCTGTACAGCAGCATTACAGTCGTTATACAGCAGCATTACATTCACTGTACAGCAGCATTACAGTCGCTGTACAGCAGCATTACAGTCGTTGTACAGCAGCATTACAGTCGCTGCGCAGGAGCATTGCAGTTGATGTACAGCAGCATAACAGTAACTGTACAGCAGCATTACAGTCACTGTGCAGCAGCATTACAATCGCTGTACAGCAGCATTACAGTCGCTGTACAGCAGCATTACAGTCGCTGTACAGCAGCATTACAGTCGCTGTACAGCAGCATTACAGTAGCTGTACAGCAGCATTACAGTCTCTGTACAGCAGCATTACAGTCGCTGTACAGCAGCATTACAGTCGCTGTACAGCAGCATTACAGTCTCTGTACAGCAGCATTACAGTCGCTGTACAGCAGCATTACAGTCTCTGTACAGCAGCATTACAGTCGCTGTACAGCAGCATTACAGTCACTGTACAGCAGCATTACAGTCGCTGCACAGCAGCATTACAGTCGCTGTGCAGGAGCATTGCATTCGCTGTACAGCAGCATTACAGTAGCTGTACAGCAGCATTACAGTTGCTGTACAGCAGCATTACAGTCGCTGTACAGCAGCATTACAGTCGCAGTACAGCTGTTATGATCAGCCTCCGCTAGCACATATATTTGGAAACATTGCTAACCAAACATTACAATAAAGAGCTGCTTGTTTATGCCCGAGAAATATGCAAGGCAAGAAATCCCTTGCCTTGCATATTTTCGGTTTCCCACGTTGGATTACAAGACGTAGGAGACGTTGACAAGTTGAGGGTCATTTGGACATCCTGTTAAGCTTGACAATTCAGCATTGTGTAGCCGGTATCCAATAACGTAGAAGGGTAGTGTTGAGCTCAGGGGTATCGTAAACTGTAAACAGTAAGATGGGAGGAGCCTGTAAGTTAGTTAACGGCCTAAGTTTATTTTGTATGCCAATAAGGCCATGGCTTCAAGATACCACGCCTTTTTGGGGAGGGGTCCAAAAGTGAATGGTCCCCTTATTGGAGGATCACTTCATACACATAAACAAGGCCCTCCCATATTTATTTCAGGGTACAGTACTAAAAGGGTAGAGCTCAATTGATTCCATCAGCTGAAGCTATCGGGTAGAGGGCGCTACGCTACTCTACGTTTTACACTTAATACATTTCTTTTTGCTGTTCATTTACACTTTTGTTCCGCTGTGTCCGTTATATTACAATCAATGTTCTGTACTGTACTCTAGTGAGAGTTCCACTTTTGTCTTCTTACTTTGTTTTTATTACAAAATAATATTATAAAACCACTGGTTAATCATTTGTTTCACCTTGCATTTTACCTAATTTTACCAACCTAAAAAGCTTTAACATAACACAGCAACATTACTGTCGCTGTACAGCAGCATTTCAGTCACGGTACAGCAGCATTACAGTCGCTGTACAGCAACATTACAGTAGCTGTACAGCAGCATTGCAGTCGCTGTACAGCAGCATTGCAGTCGCTGTACAGCAGCATTACAGTCGCTGTACAGCAGCATTACTGTCGCTGTACAGCAGCATTACAGTCGCTGTACAGCAACATTACTGTCGCTGTACAGCAGCATTTCAGTCACGGTACAGCAGCATTACAGTCGCTGTACAGCAGCATTACAGTACCTGTACAGCAGCATTGCAGTCGCTGTACAGCAGCATTGCAGTCGCTGTACAGCAGCATTACAGTCGCTGTACAGCAGCATTACAGTCGCTGTTAAGCCGTCACAGTCGCTGTACAGTAGCATTGCAGTAGCTGTAATGCAGCGAGAAAAACCGTTATGGAGGATACATGATGAAAAGACACAAACAATGCTTCATTTGCTATTATTCCAACTTGATATGGAATTTTTCTACGGGAATGAGTTCAATGCAGCCTGCCAGCGCATTACGTATGATAGATTGTTGCACTGTTGAAATGCATAGTCAAAATACACTAATTTAATGTTCATGTGATTAAAAGAAATGGCTTTCACAACTGTGCCTCTCAATTCAGCAGGTAACCACATCCAAAAGTTGCGAGAAATTGGAACCGGGAGGCGTGGGACCAATGAAAGGGTTCCAAATAGAGTTCAGCATGCAAAGGAGATATAATGGGTGCAGTTATAATGATTGCAGTTATAATGGTTGCAGCTATAATGATTGCAGTTATAATGGTTGCAGCTATAATGATTGCAGTTATAATGGTTGTGTTATAACAGTCGTCATTTCGCTTCATTTTTCTTCCCTAGATCATGCTGTCCTTCCATTTCTTCGTCTGCTGTCGTGGAAGGGACCACTCTCGATTGATTAATGGCTGCAGCTGTCGTTCAGGGCTGTGCCTCTTCGGCAGTTGCCGTGGGCCGCTAGGAGAAAGTTTGTGTTTCCTGATACACACTTTAGCGTATTTT